>VXBP01008393.1:0-23998 GCA_013400115.1 Rhinopomastus cyanomelas | reverse complement strand
CCCCCCCATTCCCAGGGCGGTGGGGGGTGGGAAATGTGGCCTGGCCGCGGATGCCGCTGCAGACCTGATGCCAGCCCAGCCCCGGCGCCGGCCACGACTTGCCATGGCCCCGAAGCCGCCGCAGCCCCAGCCCCGAAGCTACCACGGCACCGGCCCTGATGCCACTTCGGCCCCTATGCCAGCCCAGACCCAGGACCTGCTATAAACTAGAATTAAACTAAGACAGCACAGAGCTACATGAGTTTGATACAAACCAGGGATCATCCTCAGTTGTAAAAAAGGAGATGCAGAGCTATGAAGCTAAATAAACCTCACGGAATTCAATCCCTGTTATCTTTTGTTTCTTTAGGCTAGGTTTTGAACAGCTAGCTTTCTTTAACATTCAAGCCAAAGCAGCATCATTCAGTGCAGAGAAAGAACATCCGCCCCTCTGTCTTCCGAGTAAATACCACATCATTGTTCTCCCTAGGAATTATCTTTTGTCTTTGTTTTAGGATGCATTTGTGAGACCCCATAAAGCTTTTACATCTGAGGACTGGAACTCTGAAGGCATCCTCTTTCAATTAACAAAAATGCATGTGCAAAAATTTGCCTGCCAGCTTTGCTCACCACACTGACACTGTTCACCAGAGGTCAGCTTACATGAGGCTTCTGCCTGCTGAGTGCAGCAAGAGTGGCTGTATGACGATTAGTTTCCCTGAGCCTGTGGCAAAACCACTTGCAGAAAACCAAAGGGTGCATATGGCTAGATGCCATCTGATACCCTTTCCAGAAAAAGTGTAAGGATATTTATGTTGTCTAGAGTATGCACATTAGCTTTAGGTAAAGACTATCAGTCCTATTTACAGACCTTGAGTTATCTTAAACTGGAAGACTTCTGATTAAGACCCTCTTGAACCTTAATGGCCATGGTGTTCTGGCTTGTAGAAGGCCAGCCATCCCTTTTTCTGTCTAGGGAAGACTGTCTTTTAACTGTCCAGTGTAACACACAACAGAAACTTATCATGTTAGTACAGCCCTGAGATGTTTAAGGCAGATTATTATCTGCCTTAAACATTACTACTGGCTCACATGACAGCATTTGCAATTTTGAAATAACTCTGCTATTCAAATGTCAGTGAGACTGACGGCTTCTCAGGAGTAGCATGTCATCATCAACAGCACCAAAACAGGGTGCTACTTTTAAGTCACTTCTTAGCTCTCCAACAGATGAATGACGTACACCCTTCACACAGTGTGAGGTCAGGGATCACTTCCCTGAACAATCTAGTTAGAAGCTCTAGTCTCTGCAGTGTGACACACTCCCCTACTCCTTTTCCTCCAATTCACTCCCCTCTACTAGTAAGATAACTTAAAATTGTATAATTAAATGCCGTTAGATGTTCATGAAACTCCCGAAATTCTACAAAAAGCACTGAGCCTGGCTTTAAGTTATTTAATTTTGGTCCACAATGCTGTATTCATTTAATTTATGTAGATTTTAACATAGTATCGCCAACAAAGACATGCAGGACACCTTCTTTCAAGAGCCTGAATTCGGGAGAAGCTGTACTGGACCACTTGAACGAAAATAATGTAAAACAAAGTAAGAGTGTGAAATTAAATCCTCCAGCTTTTGAGATCTGCAGAAAGCAAGAGGGGATCATTGCAGTTATTATACAGTGTCACAATCTCATCTCCATACAGAAGTACATATAACATTAAGAAGCACAGGAAGGGAGGTATAAAAAATACAAGTAAAATAAAATATTGACAAGTGTTTTTACCAAGAGCTTCTACCAGACTTCAAGAGAAATGCAACTGATTCACTAGTGGCTACTGGCCATCTCGTAATTGTAATTTCATACCAGTCTAAATCGTTGCAGAAACAGGTCCCTTCAGTTAAGGTAAGTATTTTGGGATATAAAAACCACAAAAGTATCAGACAATGAGGAACAGACAAAGAAAAGTGCCAAATGCCATGAAGCCTGATACTTCAGATAATTACTAAAATTTATGTATTCTTCTTTGCTTAGCAGACAGAAGTAATATTAAAACTCTCCCTATGTGCCAGCATGCTGTGTTATGTTTACTAGATAGACTAGAAGATAATACAGCAACTTTTTTAACCCAAAATAATAGCTAACCTTTTTTAATGTGGGTTTGGACACGGTTTTGCACATAACTTATTCTTAACTGAACTCACTTAGATAATTACCATTGCACAAACAAGAATTAACCATTTCAGTACTTTGCTATACACACAGAAGCCTCTATTTAAAAAACCACACAAAACAAGAACAAACAAGCTTTATGAGTCACTTAATCATTTCCTTTGCTGTCCAAATGCAGCTTGACATTTAAACAGCTTAAATTATTCCATTATTTCATTTTTGAAAAATGTGTAAGTGCTTGGCTTGATGAACTGCTGAATGAAAAGCATCAGGAAATACAGGCATGCCCTTTCTCTCATCCTTTTCTCATATTCAATGATATGGATCCCTTGGAACTGACAGTACTTAGAAACACAAAGAAATAAAAACAGGTTTTTCTCATCTCCTTCAAAAAGAAATTGCAATTACAATACTCTGAACATGCAATCTGGACGCAGATAACCACAGATGGTTTTGCAACAGATTTCTCTCTGCAGGCAGCTCTTCCCTAAAAATTGTGGGAAAGGTGCATGGAGGGAAAGCACTGACAATTTCCCAAAGAGCACTATAGCATATCCACAACTGAATCTTGATGATTTCTCCTACTGTGATGCTGTCATTTTGGCCTAGAAAACTCTCTTTCCTTTATCTTTCATTTTTTACTGTTTGTACATCCTGTCCTTCACAGTTGCACTAATAAATGCTCTTATCACACAGGTGAGTAAAATGGTCAGCCTCTTCCTCAGTTACAGCAATGATCCATAAGGATGTGGATCAACGTTTCAGTGACATGCCTTTAAAGTCCAAGAAAATCACTATGCAGCTCTACCAATTTCATAAAGCTTCAGGAACTGGGTACCCCACAACACATATACCTTCAAATCAAACCACTATGAAAAGCATCAGGGAATCACTGATCTGTTTAGCCAGAAAAGACCTCTAAGATGAATGAGTACTACCATTAATCTACCTGTACCAAACCCCCTGCTAAAGTGTGCCCTTAAGCTCCATATCTACACAACTTTTAATCATGTCTAGGGATAATGATTAAACTTCCTCCCTGGGTAGCCCGCTCCTGTGACCAACAACCATTTCAATAAAGAATTTTTTCCCTAATGTTCAACCTAAACATCCCCTGGTGCAACCTGATGTCCTTTCCTTGTGAAAAGACACCAACATCCACCTCTCTGTAACCTTTTTTCAGGAAGCTGTAGACAGGAATAAGGTCTCTCTTCAGCCTCCTTCAGACTAACAAGTCCTAGCCCCCTCAGCCTCTCCTCACAAGGCTTGTTCTGGAGACCCTTAACAAACTGGGCTGACATTCTTCAAACTTGCTCAGCACCTCAAGGCCTGTTTTGTATTGAGATGCCCAAAACAGAACTCAGTACTCAAGCTATGATCTCAAAAGTGTAGAGTACTGAGGGATAATCACTTCCCACTCCTGCCGGTTATGCTATTTCTGATACAAGCCAGGATGCCATTGGCCTTCTTGCCCAGCTAGGAACACTGGCGGCTCATACTTAGCCAATGACACTCTCCCCCAAGTCTATGAGGCTGCACTAGGATACTGTGGCCCAAGTGCAGGAACCAGCACTTGGCTTTGTTAAAGCTCATATGATTGGCCTCGGCCCATTGATCCAGCCTGTACAGATCTCTCTGTGGAGCCTCTCTAACCGCCAGCAGATCAACACAATCATCCAGCTTGGAGTCTTCTGCAAAATTACTGAGGCTGCACTCAACCCCTTCATCCACATCATTAATGATGATATTAAACAGGCGCGGCCCCAGTAGTGAGCCCCAGGGAATGCCACTTGTGACTGGATTGATCTCCATTGACCACCACTCTAAGTCTGACCACACATCCTGTGTTTAACCCAGCAGAGCGTCTGCCTGTCTCACCATGGGCAGCCAGTTTTTCCACAGAAATGTCATGGGAAATAGCAACAAAGGCTTTCCTGAAATCTGGGAAGACAATAACCAAAGCCTTTCCCTCATCCACACAGCATCTCATCTTGTCATAGGAGATGAGATATGTCAAGCAGGACCTGGCTTTCATGAACCCATGCTGGATGGGCCTGACTGCCTGGTTACCCTGTAAATGGTGCAAAAGATTGTTTGTTCCATAGTCTTCCCAGGTGCTGAGGTCACACTCATAGATTTGTAGTCCCCTGGAACCTCCTGACACATCTTGCTGATGGACAACTGCTTACTGAGCACATCTGCCAGCTACTTCCACACTTTCGGGTGGTACCCATCTGGCCCCACAGACTTTGTTCATTGTATCTAAATGAGGTAGCAGGACACAAACCCTCTCCTTTTGGATTTTGCAGGACTCCTTCTGCTTCTATCCCCATCTCAAGGGGCTGGTTGCCCAGGGAACAACTTCTCTTATTGTAGGCAAAGAAGGTATTAAGTACCTTGACCTACTTTTCCCCCAGCACTCAATGAAGGATGAAGAGTTGCACTAGTGCTCTTCTCATTCTTAATACGTTTATAGAAACACTAAAAAACCTCAGCAGCTGCTGGGTTGAATTCTAGCTGGGCTTCATCCCTTCTGAGTTTCTCCCCGCACAGCTAATATCTGTGGTAGGTGCCCGGAGCAACCAGGGCGTTTCTAAGTTTCTTGGTGCTTTCCCTTAGGAGTCCACTGATCACTCAGTAACTGGTACAAAGTAGCCATAAAGCACTGAGGCTCAGATCACCAAGGAATAAATAAAGGCAGAAGCTTTATATTTTATAGATCTTCATTAAAAAAACACAACACTAAAAACAATACAATATCATTAGACTCCAGTGTAAGTTTCTGCTTTTATCCTGAAGGAGGGATTAAAGCAAGAGTTAAGGTGTAGGAACAAAAGGCATGAGTAAGACACAAAACATGTATCATGAATCAAAATGTCTCCTTATTTGCCTAATTATAGGGCTTGTAAAATTAAATAAACAACTGGTACATCCATCACTGGACTGGCAATTTATGCAGTTTGTGAAGCTGCTTCACATACTAAACCTACCCAATGTCTGCCCCAAGAACTCAAAAATACAAAACCAGCTGTCTGGGAATCCACCTTTCCTTTCAGTCCTCATCTGCCTGACAGACCTCTGCCTTTAATTTTTCTGTTGCTTCATCTGCTGTTGTCACTATGTAAACAGTGGAAAAAAAAGTGTTTCATTCTCTGCTTTAACAAACTCCACATAATTTCAAGCATAAAAATAGTTATCTTTCTAGGGAAAATAAAAAACAAATAGGGAATTTCAGTTGCTAGTCACTACCTGACAACTTATAGTGCTAATATTCTATTGCCATTGTACTATTGAAAATTATACTGTAAAAGCATTAATATTTAATTAAGCTTTTTATCCTCCACAGCTCCATGAAAACTTCAAAATATAATCCTTACAGTTTGCTTTACTCAGCTTCCAACCTGTATTTAACTAAAATCTCAAAAATCACAAATGGTTTATGAATAAAATCTAGACCTGGGAAACAGTTGACAGAATGACAGTACCATCAATTATTTAAATCAACAAGGCCAGTAAAAGAACTTCAGTTTGGCAAATGAGGAAATTCAGACCCACATATCTAATGAGCTTATATTTTCCTTCCCTGAGTTCTGTTAAAATCAAAGGTCATAGCAAAGCATAGATCATAGCACCGCAGATGAAAACAAAGGAACGCATATAATTAGAGTTTGGTTTACGAAAAATAGCACAATGATTTCATATTATATAGCACTTTATACTGTAGTTAGCACTTTGACACTACTAACTAGTTAATAAAAAGGATTCTAATAAAATGTAGAAGAAGCAGCTTCTTTACCTAGCCATTCCCAGACTGCAGAAGTTGGAGGGAACTATCAAAACATCAAGTCTGGAAAAGGGGTGGGTACCCAGTATGGTGTAAGCAGCTGAGAGGCACTGAGGAATCAGCTGAAGCAAACATTCTTTGCAGCGTTCCATAAGGCACCAGGGAGCAAAGACTCTGTAAGGAATGACTGCCTGCAACCTGGCCGCAGGACTTCTGAAACGGCAGGGATATTCCACATGACCACAGCTTTCTCCATACCATCTGACAACAATTAAAAATAGAAAAACAGAAAAGATTTTAACATGATACCAAAATGTGCACTGAGTGTGCTACAACACAGTATTGTCTAGACATCAGAATGGCAGTTTGCATAAAACCAACTTATGTGTATTCTCACTGTTCAGACAAGTACAGCACTGTGAAAGAACCCGTTACTACATGTCCAAGTAGAACTGATACAGTTACTTACAACTAAAGACCTAATCAAACCTTGTTTGTGTAATAGATGAGCATAAAGAGAATAATTGCACAAATGTACACAAAACAATACAGAAATATTTACTCAGAGAACTCCTAATATTTTGTACATATTACAATATGTACAATACAGACTTATTAAGTGCAACTAGAATGAAATTCTAAGAAGGCTTTTACCCTAATGTCACTAAAATTCTCCAGGAACTTAATTTTTTTTTCCAAAGTGAAAAACAAGAGTAGGTATCAATTCAGGCTTACCATCATAGTCACTTGAAAAAAGCACATTAGGATCATTACTTTTAGAAGATATTCAGAGCTACAGATGGAAGGAAAGAGAGGTAATAAAATCCTTCCTGTTCACTGAGTCATATACCTTTACAATAATTTTATCTGCCCAAACAGACTGGTATCTAAGCAGAAATTACCTTCATGTTTTCACCTGTGAGCTGTAGAGCACAGAGCCTTTCCTTGGTTTGTGATTACAATTTAAGGAAGCTGATTCTACTGTGCCTGGACAGGTAAAACACTTCTTAGCATTGCCATTTATATTTCGAATATCATGATCCACGTGTGTGCTGACACACTAAACATGTGGAAAAGGATTGCGTTTTGCTGAAGTGCCACTTTAATACCTTAACATAACTCTTTCTGAGAAAGAAGTGACCTCTAGGCTATGTAATTGATTATATTTGCAAAGAAACTACATCCATTGTTACACAATTTTTCTCACAAGGGCAGTCTGACCCAGTACATTGCTGCCTTAAAACAGCGTCACTGTGCTTTCAGTTATCAGAGTTGAGATGAGGCAAGAACATAAAAAAGCTAGCACCCTATATACCTGGAAGAAGTTGGTAAGTCCTTAATGACCACAAGGAGACAGGAAACTTATTTAACAGTCTAGCTCCATTTTAACATTTTCTTTGATACAGTCTCTCTCTAGAAATGCCTGATACTGCGCGTAATGTTGGTTCAGTTAACTAGTCTTAACAACTAAAATAAGTAACTAATACTTGTTGTGCTTATTCCCAAATAAACATTAATTGGATATAACTGTCAGCACAGATTTTTTAGGACATAGGTTTTTATGTCCTAATTAACTGCTAAACAACATTCTACACTTAGATTCTCTTTTTTTGCCTATGTGTAATAGATCCCTAAACTGCAGTGGATTTTTTTGTTAGGTTTCCTTCTTCAAAACACCTGGTATTGATGTGGAACCTTCTTTTGTCCAGCTTACATTGCCCCTCGTCCTATCACTACATGACACTGAGAATAGCCCAGCTCCATCCTCCCGATAGGACGAGGGGCAATGGGTGTAAGCTGGAACGTAGAAGGTTCCACATATGAGGAGGAACTTCTTCACAGTGAGGGTGACAGAGCACTGGAACAGGCTGCCCAGGGAGGTTGTGGAGTCTCCTTCACTGGAGATGTTTAAAACCCGCCTGGATGTGTTCCTGTGTGGCTTGGTCCGGGTGATCCTGCGGTTGTAGGGGGATCGGACTAGATGGTCCTTCAAGGTCCCTTCAATTCCCTAATGATTCTATGATTCTATGATATATTTAACTTTTCAACACTATGCTAAATACTAACCTGAAATCCATTTGTGGAGATGGCAAAGAAAACTCAGTGTTTGTCTGGACTGCCGTTGCGAAAGACTGCTGTTTAACTTCCTGCCAGCACCCCACAGCAATAGTGAAGGTGGATGCTGGCATTGGCATAGTCACATAGTAATACCAGCTTGAGGTACCTGTAAATAAAAATAATATTTGTACAGGCTCATGAATCACACCATATACAGTACTTGACATTGTCATGTAGCTGAATTGGAACTTTGGGCGAAACATTCCACCTTATATCCTATTTTTCTTGAGGAAAGAAAAATTATTTCAGGGGGACACCTAAGACCAGTCATATGTACCTGGTCTCATGCAAGGCATTTGACATTGCCCCACACTGCGTCTTTGTCTCTAAAATGAGACATGGATTTGACAAATAAATTGCTCACTGAGTAGATAAGGAATTGGCTGGACAGTTACACTCAAAGAGTTGCGATCAACAGTTCAATGTCCAAGTGCAGATCAGTTATGAGTGGTGTTCCTCAGGGGTCTGGTTTGGGTGTGGAGAGGTGGTGAGGAGAAGGACTTGTAGGTGTTGCTAAATGAACTGACAATGTATGAGTGCAGCTCAGAAGGCCAACAGTATCCCGGGCTGCACCCATCTCTTCTGAGACCTTGCATTGAGTACCATGACTAGTACTGGTGCCTGAACATAGAAGGACATGAAACTGTTACAGCAAGCCCAGAGAAGGGCCACAAGGATGATCAGAGGGCTGCAGCAACAATCTTATTGGGACAGGCTGAGGGAGCTGGAGCTATTCAGCCTAGAGAAGGCTCTGTGAGGACCTTAAAGCAGCCTTCCCGTACCTAAAGGGGGCTACAGGGAAGCTAAAGAGGAACTTTTTACACGTTACTTGTAGTGACAGGAAAGGGGAAATAGTTTCAAGCCAAAAGAGGGTAGATTTGTAGATTTAAATTAGATCTTAAGAAGAAGTTCCTCACTATGAGGATGGTAAGGCACTAGAATAGGTTACTCAGAGCAGTCGTAGATGCAAAGCCAAGATGGATAATGAGAGCTTTGGGCAACCTTGTCTACTTAGAATTGTCCCTGTCTGTGGCAGGAGGATTGAATGGGACTTTGAGCAACCTGGTCAAGGGGCAGATGTTCCTGCTTGTGACAGGGAGGCTGGAACTTCGTGGTATCTGATGTCTCTTCCAACCTAAACTATTCAATGGTTTATGACAACACACTTTTCATTAATGTAAATGTTACTTACGTTTAAACATTTGTCCCTTTAAAAAAGGCAGCCTAGCATGAATTACAATCTGTTGAATCATGTTCAAATAGCTGTAGCTGTAGCAACTGTGGAAACATACAAATAACTTTGGCTATTTTAAGAGAACATTAATACTTGTTCTCTTGCAATAGTATTCTAACCAGGGCTACAGAACACTATCAGAAGGGAAAAAAGAAAAAAAAAAGATAAAAAAAACTCAATCCAGCAAAGACCACAAGGCATATGGGAAAGGAAATAACTGCAGCAAAGAATATCTGGGTTTCCTGCCTTAATCATTGTAAACGGCCAAGCTGCCCAAAGGAAGAATAATCAAAAAATCTTTTTTATTATCATCCACAAATTTTAACAGTACTGTTTGTGAAGTCTTTTAAGAGGCCCCTAAAGCCTCTGCCTTTCATCTACAATAGCAATGGCTTACACTCTCCTAGTCCACTACTCTTTTGGAAACTTTCACCAGTACCATAAAAAACTTTTGTCTGCATTGTAAGGTTAACACATATTATTCCTGAAACCTTCTGAAGTCCCTGTCATCCTGAAGGCAGAAGGAACTTATTTACTCCAAAAACACTAGGAACAAGGAGGATAACTACCCTCTTTCTATTCTAATTAGCCTACCAAGGCCACAAATGAGTCAGGGCAAGCAAATCCCACTGTTAGAGAAGTAGGTCACCCGGGTCAGCAACAATTTATTCTTTTGAAATACCAGATTCCAATGTTGAGAGTTTCATTGATATAAAGTCTGCACCCATTGAAGGTAACAGCAGCTTTGTCAATGACTTCGATATGTTCAAGGGAAAGCCCATAGATAATCTACAATATTGCACTTTGTGTGGCACCTGTTATAAAACATTCCATGTGATTATGCTAACTGAAAACATTAAAAAGTTAAACAATAGCAGAGAAAGAGTAAACATTTGAGAAAATACAATGCAAAAATGGTAATAACTTTTCAACTGAGTTCTGAGAAAGACATGAAAATCAAAAAGCAGTCCTCAAAATGTTTCAGAGGGCAGGAGGTACAAAGGAGAAGACCTTCACTACAGTGAGGAGATTGTCTAAAAATAAAGCCTGTTACAGTGAGAAACAAGTTCAGACAGACAAGCTTAGCTAAAGTAGTGTTGTTTTGTCTTGAACAACTGAAATTACATGCACTGGCATGACAGGTGAGTTCTCTCTACAGTGCACTCACACTGATTCCTGACTGGAATGGTCTATTAGTTGGCAACGCTCTTTCACAGCAAGCACCATGAAGTACGGCTTCAACTAGCTTCTTCTCTCCCTCCTGGTAAGACTGTCTTCCAGCCTGCCTTTTTCTTCCATAACTTCACTTCCTTTCTCTAATTGAAGTTAGTAGGCTTTGTTTTGGTTTCCTTCATCTGTTAACTCAGATCTATCCCAGGGCATAGACTGGCATGAAAAGTTTCAGCCTAGTTTCTTCTCTCCGTTTCTCCACGTTGCCCTCTGCTTTCCAGTGGCTACCTTGAAGACAGCACCATCTCTAGGGTAAGAGAAACATTGCAGCGGAAACGGTGAGACGGTTGTCTTCACTAAAATCGCTGTTTTGTACTAGGAAAACGTTTTCGAACCAAGAAAAGACACCCTGAGAAGTGAGACTAGGCTGGGGTTAGTCCATAGTTAAGAAACAGAAGAAGATGAGCACCCCAGTCCTTCTATTTGTAATGTGTATACCCTCTCCTTACAAGCAGACTTTAAAGGCAACTTGATTCCTACATATAATTACTTCGAACAACTATACTTTCAAAATATCTTCTCTAAAGGTATTTTTGATGTTTATTTAAATACAGATAATTTTGAATTTTAATTGAAATTATTTTTTCCAGATCTACAAAGCAAATATACCATGTCTTAACTGCACAAGGCATTAAACAATCACGTGTTCTATGAGGTATAACTGGAAAACATGCAAAATGACACAAAACTGAGGACTACACTTATCAAGGGTAGGAAATTGTAAACTATTTATAAAAGTGCAAAATAATAATTTCAAGGTAGTTTACTTCTTCTACTCAATAATGATGAATGATGAATCCACTTCCTTTTGGAAGTGTTTGACACCGTTTTCCACAGCATTCCACATTCCACATGCTGGAGAAGCTGGCGGCTCATGGCGTAGACAGGAAGACTCTTCGCTGGGTTAGAAACGGCCGCTAGACGGCCGAGCCCAGAGGGTGGTGGTGAATGGCGTGAAATCCAGTTGGCAGCCAGTCACAAGCGGTGTCCCTCAGGGCTCAGTTTTGGGACCGGTCTTGTTTAATATCTTTATCTATGATTTGGATCAGGGGATCGAGTGCACCCTCAGTGAATTTGTGGATCACACAAAATTGAGCACGAGTGTCGATCTGCTGGAGGGTAGGGAGGCTCTGCAGCAGGATCTGGACAGGCTGGAGCAATGGGCTCAGCTCAACTGTATGAGGTTTAACAAGGCCAAGTGCCAGGTCATGCACTTGGGTCACAACAACCCCCAGCAACACTACAGGCTTGGAGAAGAGTGGCTGGAGAGCTGCCTGGTGGAGAAGGACCTGGGGGTGTTGATTGACAGCCAGCTGAACGTTAGCCAGCAGTGTGCTCAGGTGGCCAAGAAGGCAAATAGCATCCTGGCCTGTATCAGAAACGGCATGACCAGTAGGAGCAGGAAGGTGATTGTGCCCCTGTACTCAGCACTCGTGAGACTGCACCTCGAGTACTATGTCCAGTTTTGGTCACCACAGTACAGGAAGGACATTGAGGTGCTGGAACGAGTTCAAAGAAGGGTAACCAGGTTGGTGAAGGGGCTGGAGGACGTGCCCTGTGAGAAGAGGCTGAGGGAGCTGGGGTTGTTTAGTCTGGAGAAGAGAAGACTGAGAGGGGGCCTTATTGCCCTTTACAACTACCTTAAAGGAGGTTGTAGCAAGGCTGGTGTTGGGCTCTTCTCTCAAATTGGTGATGACAGGACGAGGGGAAATGGCCTCAAGTTGTGTCAGGGGAGGTTTAGAGTGGATGTTAGAAAGAAATTCTTTACTGAGAGGGTGGTTAGGTGCTGGAATGGATTGCCCAGGGAGGTGGTGATGTCACCAACCCTGGAGGTGTTCAAGGAACGGGTGGATGCGGCGCTTGGGGATATGGTCTAGTGGTTAGGCACTAGGAGAAAGGGCTGGACTTGATGACCCTGGAGGTCATTTGAAAGCCAGAATTTCCCACAGAGCATCTCTCACGTTGATGTCAGGGCATTAGTTCAGCACTGGCTCAGCAGGATGAGAGGCATGTGGAGAGCCGTCAACTATCGTGCTGTAGTTCCTGGCATATGTTGGAAATCAATCAGGTACTCGTGTCTCGTTTTGCTTTATGTAAAGGGAGAAGTGCACAAAACAAAGACTCATTGTTGTTGCTAGATGCTGAGCAGTACCAATGCCTTCAGCAGCTCTGGGCTTTCTCTCAATAACAAACATCTTCTGAAGAATCAGAAGGAATCACAGATGACAAAACAAGATCACACAATTGTGGAATAACTGCACAAATAGCAACGGTTAAATATCTGCTTTGTGAAAACAAATCAAATCAAATGTAAAGATGTTTGTGACTAAATATATGTGTCTCTTCTATGTGTTACAGTACGTGCAAGGAGTGTAAAACTGATGCGCTGAAAACTAAATCCAATGGTTAAAGGGTTCACATTGCCAACATACAGTGCTCCAAAGGGTGCTGTCAAATGCATATTTCTGATTTCTTTTCCTCTAAGTAGTCCGTGACGAATGCATGGTGTTTTTAAGCACTTCTATGTCATTCTTGAATTGCCATTTGGACTCGAGTCAGTGACATACTGGTATTTTCAAATAAATGTGTTCTCCCTTTACTTCAAATGAAGCCTTTGAGCCACAGTTTTATGGAGGCAGCATTAAAAAACAACACACCTGGGAAGAAGTGCCTTATTACCAAATCCTGCTAATACAAGCGGAAAATGAGGAATCATGTGCTCTGCATCACAACATTCATGCATTTAGACATGTAGGTTTATGAAGAATGCAGATCTCTGTTTAAAAGCACGAAAGTATACAATTTTTGATGCTGTTCTCTTTTTGTCTGCCTGCACACTTGTTACAAATATGACTTTTAAAGAAAAATATGTTCAGGTAACTTGTAATTGTCTTTAAATAAATTCAGTAATAACTACTTGCCAAAATGTGTGTTTTGTCCAACAACTGCATTTCAGACAATTTGTTCTTATGTTCTGCCTGTTGTGTATGACTTTATAAATATGTGCCGTGTAATTGATTTTGTAAAGGTAAGGTTTTTTTAACTGACTCCACCCTGAAAGGCTTTTAGAATCATAGAATCATTACAGATCGGAAAGGAACCTGAAATATCATCTATTCCAATCCCCCTGCCACAGCAGGATCACCTAGAACAAGTCACACAGGAACACATCCAGTCGGGTCTGGAATATCTCCAGTGAGGGAGACTCCACAACCCCTCTGGGCAGCCTGTTCCAGTGCTCCATCACCCTCACCATGAAGAAGTTCCTTCTCAGGTTGATGTGGAACCTTCTATGTTCCAGCTTACCACCTTTGCCCCTCGTCCCATCGCTACATGACACCGAGGACAGCCCAGTTCCATCCTCCTGACACCCACCCCTCAAATATTTGTAGACATTAATGAGGTCACCCCTCAGTCTCCTCTCCTCCAAGCTNAATGGCAGCACAGTCTGCAGGGGTGTCGGCGACACCACCCAGCTTTGTGTCATCAGCAAACTTGCTGACACTGCATGCCAATCCCTCATCCAAGTCATCCATTAATGAAAAGGACCGGTCCCAGCACTGATCCCTGGGGCACTCCACTAGATACAGGCCTCCAACTAGACTCTGTTCCATTGACCATGACTCTCTGAATTCTACCCTGTCGCCAGTTTACAATTCACCTCACCACCTGAAAATCCAGGCCACATTGCCTCAGTTTGTCTGTGAGGATGGTGTGAGAGACCGTGTCAAATGCCTTTTTTAAGTCAAGATAGATGACATCCACTGCTCTGCCATCATCCATCCACCTGGTTATGCCCTCATCAAAGGCTATCAGGTTGGTGAAGCATGACTTTCCCTTTTGTGAAGCCATGCTGACTGTCCCTAATGACCCTCCTGTGCTTGATGTGCCTGGAGACAGCCTCTAGAACAAATTGTTCCATCAGCTTTCCTGGGATGGAGGTGAGGCTGACTGGTCTATAGTTGCCTGGGTCTTCCTTCTTTCCCTTTTTAAAGATTGGGGTAACATTTGCTATCCTCCAGTCCCTAGGCACCTCTCCCGTTCCCCAGGACCTAGCACAGGAGTGTTTCATAAATGTAAAGACAAAATTTTAGGTTGGGCAGATTTCATATGCCCTTCATAAAGTGCCTAGCAACAAAATCTATGTGGCACAAGCTATTCAACATTACAGACCATTTTGAACATTTTAACTCTTAAAAGTCCTACTAATTGAAGTAATTATTCCTAATTTTATTAAGGAATGATTGAATGCTTCAGATTAGTACTTGAGTTTTGTGTTTGTTTTCTAATCATTCCTCATACTATTGCTCTTTTGCCTTCTTTCCTCTCTACTAGTTTTGTTTTACATTTCCAAACAGCTCTCTAACAGCGACTTGTCATTTCCGACTGTATATACACACCAAGATAGAGAGGTTTTCATTCATGACTGACTCTTTGGGAGCACACTGCGTACACCTTTAAAGTAACCCTGCAACCCTTGCATCATGACATCTACATTAGCAGAAATAATAGTGTGTACCACATAGATCCACAAGCGGAACCATCCACACTCCTAGGAATTCCATCTTGCAGAGGAGTGGAAGGAAAACTGTACAGACAGAAGTGCAGTAGGTGTTCCTGCTGCTTCTTTTCAGTACAGTTTGGCAGAAAACCTTGTTACTGTCAACTGGTTCGAAAAGGAACAAGCTTTAATGTTATATTTGGTTCTTCCCAGTTCTCTTCACACTTTTCACTCAGTGCTTCATTAGCACAGTGAAGTTAAAATGAGTCACTTCCTCCCTGGCCTTTCCATTAAAGACTTCTTATACTATTTCTTGCTTTCATAGAGTTCAAAGGAGAGGAAATACATTGGAGTAGGCCTTGGAAAAGTTTTTTAAAAAACAAAACACAAGCATGCAAATCTTTAAGTTGACATATGAATTACTAACATAAACTGACCCACCGCAACTACTACAAGGATTTAAATAAAAGCCCCTTCTGTTCTCCACAGGGTGATAAGGCTGACTTTAAGTAACTAGATCCCAGTGGTAGCATTAACATTATGCTACCCTGACATAATTCAACAGCTTTTAAAAAATGGTTTTCTCAATAACCAGGGTTTTTTATTATTTAAGTTTCAATTTTCCACATTAATGAGTAAATAATTCCATCACAACACAGCCTTTTCAACTAGCTAATTGGCCTGAGAAAGTACCAACCTTAACGAACCTATACCAATTCACACCAAAAGAAATTTTTCCAAGCTGTTTCTATAAATTCATATAAGCAAGTCTTTTCCTCTTCATATTTCAGACCACTTAGCCACTACTGAGAGACAGACAAGCAACATCTTAATAACATGGTAACCTGTGGATTAAACTACGAAGCAATGGTGGCAGAGCTGTTTACCTAGTCTGACATAAAGATCACTATCTTGATGCTTAGACAGGGAAGTTTAGCAACTTCATTCTTTCAAAAATCATGTACTTATTAAGCTATATTTGTAATTATAAAATTATTGAAAATAATTTCCATAGAAAATATATTTTACCTTCTTGAAGCTGGACTGGTTCTGCTGAGTTTTCACCACTCATTAACACCACAAAGCCTTCAGCTGCTCTGACTGTCGCTTGCCATGTTGACAAGGCAATGGGTGGTTCTTGGCATGGAAAGAGGGCTCTGTTGTTTATTGGCGATCCTACTGTATAAACACATGGCCTGGATGGAAGAAAGAGAAGTTGAAGGTTGGAGTTACAGTCTCATAAAATCATAGAATCATTAGGGATTGGAAGGGACCTTGAAAGATCATCCAGTCCAATCCCCCTGACACAGCAAGATCACCTAGACCACGTCGCACAAGAACATATCCAGGCGGGTTTTAAACCTGCAGAGAAGGAGACCCCACAACTCCCCTTGGGTAGCCTGTTCCAGTGCTCCGTCACCCTCACTGTGAAGAAGTTCCTTCTTATATTTATATAGAACCTTCTATGTTCCAGCTTAAACCCACTACCCCTCATCCTATCATCAGATGACATTGAGAAGAGTCCAGCTCCATCCTCCTGACACCCACCCCTCACATATTTATTGACATTAATGAGGTCACTCCTCAGTATCCTCCAAGCTAAAGAGACCAAGCTCCTCAGCCTTTCATCATAAGGGAAATGTTCCACTTGCTTCATCATCCTCGTTGCTTTATGCTGTACTCCCTCCAGCACCTCCACATCCCTACTGAACTGAATGGCCCAGAACAGGACACAATACTCCAGACCTCACCAGTGCAGATCTCACAAGTGCAAAGTAGACGGGGAGAAGAACCTCTTCCGATCTACTAACCACCCCCATTCTGATCCACTCCAGAAGAGCCTGGCTTCATCCTCCTGACACCCACCCTTCATATATCTATAAATATTAATGAGGTCACCTCTCAGTCTCCTTTTATCCAAGCCGAAAACACCCACCTCCGCCAGCCTTTTATCATCAGGGAGATCTTTAACTCCTTCATCATCTTTGTGGCTCTATGCTGGACTCTCTCCAGCAGCTCTGTGTCCTTCTTGAACTGAGGGGCCCAGAACAGGACAATATTCCAGATGTGGTCTCATCAGGGCAGAGCAGGGGAGGGGAAGAACCTCCCTCCATCTGCTAACCCCCATGCTGATCCACCCCAGATGCTGTTGGCCCTCTTGGCCACAAGGGCACACTGCCTGGCTCATGGTCATCCTGCTGTCCACCAGAACCCCCCTGGTCCTTTTCTCCTACACTGGTCTCAAACAGGTCAGTCCCCAACTTATACTGATACCAACAACACTGGGGTTGTTCTTGCCTCAATGCCAGACTCTACACTTGCCCTTCTTATAGTTTATTAAAATTCTCCCAACCTAGCTCTCCAGCCTGTCCAGGTCCTGCTGAATGGCAGTACAGCCTGCTGGGGTGTCCTCCCAGCTTTGCATTAGCAGCAAACTTGTTGACAGTGCACTCTAATCCCTCATCCAATTCATTAATGAATAGATTGAACAGGACTGGTCCCAGTACCGATCTTTGGGGAACTCCACTAGATACAGGCCTCTAACTAGACTCTGTCCCATTGACCACTACTCTCTGGCTTCTATCTTGCAGCCAGTTCACAATCCATCTCACTATTGTCCAGACCACACTGCCTGAGTTTGGCTGTAAGGATGCTGTGGGAGACTGTCAGATGCCTTACTGAAGTCAAGAGAGACAACATCCTCTGCTTTGCCACCATCTATCCACTTGGTAATGCCCTCATAAAATTCTGTCAGGTCCCTAATGACCCTCTTGGCCTTGCTGTGCCTAGAGAGAGTATCAAGGACAAATTGTTCCATCGTTTTTCCTGGAATGGAGGTGGGGCTGACCGGTCTGCAGTTACTTAGATACTCCTTCTTACCCTTTTTGAAGATTGGAGTGACATTTGCTATCCTCCGTCCCCAGGCACCTCTCCTGATCCCCATGGCTTAGCAAAGATGATGAGGAGTGGCCTAGCAATGACCCTTCTTTTTGGTGAGTACAAGATCCAGCAGCGCTCCTCTCTCAGTGGGCTCCTCCACCACTTGCATCAGGAAGTTGTCACCACTGCACTGCAGGAACCTCCTAGACTGTGGCTGGCTGGCTGAGTAGGTCGTCCAGCAAATATCAGTATAGTTAAAATCCTGCATAAAAAACAGGGCCTGTAGCTGTGAGGCTGCTGTCTGTTGCCTATAGAAGGCTTCATCAACTTCCTCATCCTGATCCAGTGGCCTGTAATAGACACTCATGACAGTGCCACCCATGCCAGCTTGCCCCTTAATCCGCACCCACAAACTCTCAAGTGTCTCTCCATCTGCCCCTGGACAGAACGCAGTACACAGACCACATTGCAGTCATGCAAGCTGCCCCACCATGTCTCTGTAACTGCCACAGATCATAATCATCTGACTGAACACAGATTTATAACTCCTCCTGCTTGCTCCCCATGCTGTGTGCACTGGGATACAGGCATTTCAGGGAGAGCTGAGCGCTCTGATTTCACGCTAGGACAGTGGGCATCCTCCCAGTCTTCATCCATACCAGAGCGCTGCCCCACTGGTGCCCACATAGCAACAATCCCACCCCACTTCAAATCTAGTTTAACGCCCTCTGAATGAGCCCTGCGAATTCCTGCCCTAGACGTCTTTTTCCCTTTTGAGATAAACCTCTCTCACGTGTAAATGTCAGGTCTGGCTTCTAACAAAACCAGCCGTTATCAAAGAACCCAAAGCCCTGTCTGTAGCATCAGTCTCATAGCCAGCCACTTATGGACTGAATCCTTCTATTCCAGCCCACCTCCTGAGCAGAATGTCACAATGTTGTGTCAAACACAATACAAACAAACATGTAACATACACCCTGTGATCATTAACATTATGTCACTCTCAAAAAGCACTTGTTAACCCAGAGGCTATAGTGTTTTACAAATAATGTCAATACCATTTGGCAGATGGGAAAACAATGAACAGATCTGCTTAGTGCTTGTGTTCAAGCTGTGCCTACAGGCTGTTTCAAACCTCCTAGTCCAATAGCTTTCATACTGCATTATAAAGACTCTCATGATGAGAAACAATACAGGCCACATAACTAACTTTATTTCCTATACCATTTTAATGCTAAAATACACATACAGGCTGGCCACAAGTCTACAATTAAAACCCAAGTAGAAAAGAAGGAGAATGACAGATCAAGTACATAATCTTTTCTTCAAAACTAAGCCTCCTTTCTGATTTGGCACTTTTTCTTTTTTTCCAAGTATGCTTATTAACTTCATTATTTCAAGCCAAAATGCATTGGAATATGTTAAACTCTGGTAAGAAAATAGTAAAGAAACATGTGAATTCTACATTTCAAGAGAAAAGTATTGGAAAATCAATTACACAAGCTCTTATTTACAGCAAGATCCTCTGAAGGCCTGGACAGCACACAGTCAGCTGAGATATCTGCTAACATACTGAGCAGCATAAAAGCAACATAGAGAACTCACACTTTGTCTAATTACTTGTTCCATTCGAAAAACAAGCACCCACAAAACGCTTCTCTGGTTATTCATCTGGCTAACTTCATGTCCCAGTGATCTACAATCAGTGCTGCTGGAGAAATCAAGCACTAGTATGGTTTTAGTGCACAAGGACAGTTGGGGGTGTCTATTGTTCAGTAATCTCCCAGAGCCAAGCACTGAGGAATATTTGATTCATGCAATCCTAACTCAGCAATATACCATATATCTTCATAAAATAACAAATTGCTGGCTTAGCTGATCATGAGCCCTTGTTACCAAGATGGCAAATTGGTATTCTAGAGTGCATTAAGAAGAGTGTGGCCAGCAGGTGTAAAGAGGTCATCCTCTCCCTCTGTTCTGCCATGGCGAGGCCATACCTGGAATACTGTGTCCAGTTCTGAGCTACCTAGTTGAACAGAGACAGGGAACTACAAACAGTCCAGCAGAGGGCAACAACAATGACCGTGGGCCTAAAGCATCTGTCTTACATGGAAAGGTTGAGAGAGCTGTGACTATTCATCCTAGAGAAGACTCAGAGGCTAAGTCTGGAAATATGTGAAGGGTGGGAGGGTTGGAGGATGGAGCCAGACTGCTTTCATTAGTGCTCAGTGATAGAAAAAGGGGCAACATACGCAACCTGGAACACAGGAAGTGCAGTTAGATATGAGGAAAAAGTGTGTAATGGGTAGGTGGCAAAGCACTGGCACAGGGTGCCCAGGGCGTTTGTGGAGTCTCCTCCTCTGGAAATAGTCATAACTCACCTTGATGCAGTTCTGTGTAATGTGCTCTAGGCAGGGGGTTGGGACTAGATGATCCCTAGAGGTCCTTTCCAACTCCAACAAACCTCTGGTTCTGTGTGAAACCTGGTTCAAACCAGCTCTTGGCAGATCTCTCTCTCCCATGGATGCATAATAGTTTTAATAACAAAATAAGCTACCCTAAAACTGACAATCAATGTTCAGTTCTTTGAACACGAATATGCAGGCCTTCTTTGAGGTATCAGCCATCAGTTACCTGAATCATGTCCTAAGGCTGAGCCATGTCAGCTTGCTTTGCTTAGTGCCTGTGTGAAGCTTTCCTCAAGAAAAACAAGAATATGCTCTCTATGCAAGAGACAGGAAAAAAGTGCACTCTAAGAGTGTACTGTCATACTATGCCCTTAGTATTAGCAGAAGAAGCACTTCTAGTTCTCCAGCTTCTCTTTTCCTCCCTCTTAGAACTGATTCAGTTCTCTCAACCACTCTTTTACCAGCTTCACTGCCCTTCTTCAGACGTGCTCTAGCACTTCATTGTCTTTCTCATAATGAGGAACCAAAAAAAGAATATAATACTGAAGTTGTGGCTTTACCTGTGCCAGGTTCAGGGGGTCAAGCACTTCCCTGCTCCTGCTGGTCACACATCAACACAAGCCCTTTGTAAAAGTTCTTCTACTGGATGTGTAGATTTTTTTTAATCTTTACAAGTTTCACTTGTAGTTTTTCTCCCTATCTTAAGAACACATATAGTTTCAACTTAGGATATAGCGTCTTCGGCTGTCACAGCTCCATTTTGACGTAGGGCTCTGTCCCCACATTCCGGTATAAGTGATTTCAGTGACAAGAGTCCCAAACCTGCATGTACTACTCTTCAGCAGCATTCAGCAGAAACATGTAATGTCGTTTATTTTATGAGATACAAAATCAAACACCTCAATTGTGGCATATGCAATGGCAAGGCTTTCTGAAACATGTCTTACAGAATGATGTAATGTCTTTCTTTTCCTAAAAAATTTTTGTATGTCTTAGTGTTGAAGTTTTTATGTTGTGTGAATTAAAAGCGTCTTGTTTTTTAACCCAAACTGAGCTCGTCTTTGTTTTTGCCTGCAACTTTTGTAAGTGGTTTTGAACCTTCCTTGGTTGTTTTTTGTTTCGGCTCTTAAGCACATCAACTAAATTAATTGGTTAATCTTGTCTCGCACCTTATCAATTGATGGAATTGGTTATATATTGTTAATCACTCCAGAGAGAGAAAATACAAACACAAAGCATTATGCTGAACTTGAAAGGGTAATCACTAAGACTTCAGACTAAGCAGGGAGAAAATGTGTGATCCAGCCTGGGAATCAGTTCAATTACTCTTTTTTTTCAAGGGTTACTGTAAATATGTTTCTAAGCCTGGCCTAAAATTCCCTGACATGTGAGTTTGATTAGGAAATTACTTGTAGTCAACACCCAGACAAGATTAACTGCTGGTTGGCTGTAGCCATAATGCAATCCTTCACTCTGAAGCACCAATCACTAAAGACACAAAGGACACCTCTGCAACCTTTAGATGGTCTTTTGACCTCTTTAAGACATAAAAGATGACAGACATAAACAATTCTAACTCAAAATGCTGAAGACATCTGTTTGGAAAGAAATCCTTCCACATACAAAAAGGTCACATTTTGCTTCTCTGCAAGTTTCTAGGTAAAATGAATCAATATCATAACTCTTGCCAACAGTTCTGAAATGTAGGGAAATTACACATACTAAAATGTGCTAAATCCACTTCTTTATTTTCAGTAAATTGTTATGATATTTACTAGATACACTAGAAATATGGATCTTACAACTAAAAATAACATTTTTTCTTGGATATATTTCAATACATAGACTGTTCATAAACAAAAGCCTTCTGTGTCTCACATCCTAGAAATTAGAAATCACTGCTGAAGAACAAATTTTCTACTTTAAGCTTCAGATAAATATACAAAAAACATAGCCTGCATGTTTCTACTACCTTGAGTGTATATTAAAATTCTCAATATATTTGAAGAGGTAATATATTTCAAGAGGTAATATCAACTATGAACTAAACATGAACATAGTAAAAAATAAAAATTTAAATGTTGCCATGCATAGAATCACAGATTCATAGAATCATTAGGGACTGGAAGGGACCTTGAAGGAGCATCTAGTCCAATTCCCCTGACACAGCAGGATCACCTAGAACAAGTCACACAGGAACACATCCAGGCAAGTCTTAAACATCTCAAGTGAAGGAGACTCCACAACCTCCCTGGGCAACCTGTTCCAGTGCTCCGTCACCCTCACTGGGAAGAAGTTTCTTCTGATATTGATGTGGAACCTCCTATGTTCCAGCTTACACCCATTCCCCCTTGTCCTATCACTACATGACATTGAGAAGAGCCTGGCTCCCATCCTCCTGACACCCACTCTTCACATATTTGTAGACATTAATGAGGTCACCCCTCAGTCTCCTCTTCTCCAAGCTAAAGAGACCCAGCCCCCTGAGCCTCTCCTCATAAGGGAGGTGTTCCAATTCTTTCATCATCCTCATTGCCCTACACGGGACTCCCTCCAGCAGCTCCGTGTCCTTCTTGAACGGAGAGGCCCAGAACTGGACACAATATTCCAGATGTGATCTCACCAGGGCAAAGTAGATACTTTTATACCATTTTTATTTAGTCCTTACTCTATGCAACATACCACATATAGTGTCAGAGCATAACTTTCATTTAAGAGATGTCTTCAGATAAAATGTATTTCCTGATTGTTTTTACAATACACAATATTTCAAGACAATAAGATAACATAATCAATGGCACTACACAGGTATGAAATATTTTTAAAAGGTGAGGCATTTAGATTGGTCATTTAAGTATCAGGATACCATAGTAATATTTTTAAGGAGATCATGTCACATTTACAGTATTTGATTTTTGGAAAATTAGCATAAGGTTAATGTTACTTCTAGAATGTTTCCCGTTGAGCCGCTCAACCATCCTTTAACAGCTTCTCAAAATATACTTATTTCTACAGCAGTGTCATGAAAATCTTATACTTTGAGTAATTCAATCCATGCCACTTACTTCCCAGAACTTCACCATTTCTGTATATCTGATACTTAGGGCTCAACCTGAAAAAATAAATGCATGTGCCTGAATGATTTGTGCACCTGTTCATGTATGCCAAATTAAATAATGGACAGGTAGCTACAGGATTAGGACCCAGTACTGAAAGGTTTCAGTGCCATGGAATGTCTTTCATTGGTGTAATTCACATCTAAGATACTCTTTCATTCCTACCCTACAATGAGGAAATGAATTCAATTCCTGTCACTCATTAATATCAACAATAATCTTAAGTAACTTAAGACAGCACTGAACGTGGCAGTAAGTAGGGCAGAAAAAAGGTGGGAGAAATCTCTCACTAGAGGTGAATGTGCAAGGCCATCTGCTAGTGAAATCACCTCTTTTTAATTTTAAAGGAATATGTTGCCTTAAAATCCTTTTCTTATACAATAAGGAGAAGGGATCCCAGGATATTTTAATAAGCAAGGATTATTAATAATGACCATAACAAAGCATTCAGTTGAAGAAATGCTGGTAACCATCTGACTCAATACCGCTACAAATTCCCATAAGTTAGGCAAAACTGCTTAAATACATTTACAAGGTGGCAAGAATCATAGAATCATCAGGGATTGGAAGGGAC
>VXBP01008392.1:0-47487 GCA_013400115.1 Rhinopomastus cyanomelas | reverse complement strand
ACACAGAGCTGGGTGGTGTCGCCGACACCCCAGCAGACTGTGCTGCCATTCAGCGAGATCTGGACAGGCTGGAGAGCTGGGCTGAGAAAAATCTAATGAGCTATAACAAGAGTAAGTGCAGAGTCTTGCATCTGGGAAAGAACAACCCTAGGTACCAGTACAAACTGGGGACTGACCAGTTGGAGAGCAGTGTAGGAGAGAGGGATCTGGGGGTCCTGGTGGACAGCAGGATGACTATGAGCCAGCAATGTGCTTTTGTGGCCAAGAGGGCCAACAGCATCCTGGGGTGGATCAGAAGGAAGGTGGTTAGCAGATCAAGAGAGGTTCTTCTCCCCCTCTACTCTGCCCTGGTGAGACCACATCTGGAGTATTGTGTCCAGTTCTGGGCTCCTCAGTTCAAGAGGGATGTGGAGCTGCTGGAGAGGGTCCAGGGTAGGGCAACGAAGATGATGTAGGAGGTGGAGCACCTCCCTTAGGAGGAGAGGCTGAAGGAGCTGGGTCTCTTTAGCTTGGAGAAGAGGAGACTGAGGGATGACCTCATTAACGTCTACAAATATTTGAGGGGTGGGTGTCAGGAGGATGGAACTGGGCTGTTCTTGGTGTCATGTAGTGATAGGATGAGGGGCAATAGTTGTAAACTGGAACATAGAAGGTTCCACATCAACCTGAGAAGGAACTTCTTCACAGTGAGGGTGACAGAGCACTGGAACAGGCTGCCCAGGAGGGTTGTGGAGTCTCCTTCACTGGAGATACTCAAGGCCCACCTGGATGTGTTCCTGTGTGACTTGGTCTGGGTGATCCTGCTGTGGCAGGGGGATTGGACTAGATGTTCTTTCAGGTCCCTTCCAATCCCTAATGATTCTATGGTTCTATGATTCTATGATCTTGGTTGGATCAAATGACAATTCCTTAATACAAACTTGGAGACACTGCACCAGGAACAGGTCCAGCTCAAACATCACATACAGCTGTAGAACAACAATGACACCCAAAACACGAAACCCACATGCTGTTGATAACATCATTTTACCAGATCAAAGCTTAAGGGCACTTTGTGCCCAGAGAACTTTTAAACCACCCATATTAAAAATAAAAACCTTTGCTGCTTCACCAAAACCTTCTTAAAAATAGCCCTAGTATGGAAAGGTCTCAAACCAATTAATAACAAGACACTTACAGAGGTCACATCAAATCAGCTTACCACCCACCCTCCCAGGTTTTGTTAGTCCCTAAGCAGAGCATGACTCGGGGATAACACAACTGTAAATCATCACTTGTAACGCATTCTCTCAGAAACTTCAATACTTGAACAGAAGATCCAGAAGAAACTCCAACAAAGGCTATCAAACAAGCATATCCCGCAAAACACTGCCTTCTGTGCAAGCAGACACACTATGGCTTGGAGTTAAACAATTTTCTCTACAAACAAGAAGAAATGTCTTCACTAGGTAGCTTAATCAGCAACTGCAAGGTAAGTCTCCAGACAGCTGACACCGACTTCAAACTAAATCCACCAGAAACAAGTTAATAGCCACACAGGCAGGCAAGGAAATCATAACAGCAACTTCAAAAAATGTGAACTAGCCTATCGGGCTTCCTCAGGGGCTTCCACACCTATAAGGATCTCCCTTTTCCTACAACTGTTATGAAACCCAGAAATGCCAGAAACACCAAACCAAAAAATATCTGACAAATGTCTGACATCTTTGCCTAATCTCATACTACAGTACTCGAAAACAAGCTAGATCCTGACAGCTTGATGTGTTACTTGATGTGTTACACGCTTATTGGTGTGGCCTTTCAAAAAGGCCAAAGAACTGATAGTTCACGTCCCCTGATGTCTGTTCTAAGTGCACAGAGCAGCTTACAAACTAGGAATTTAGTTCTTTTCAAAGGGGAGCGCGAAACTATGAAACATGACCACGAACAGAACATCATCATTTTAAGTCAGTTGTATTTTTATGGAATTATAAATCCTAAGAAAATCTTACATTACAGTTTGAGAATATAAAAGCTGGAGATGTATGCACATACCAACTCTTTTCTCCAAAAGGTTTCCTTGCTGTGCTAGCTTGATTGCATGAATATAGCCAAAGGAAGACTCGTACCCCAGCATTTCACAGTAGATGAGTCTCACTATACATTCTTTCATCATCTTCTGAAATAAAATATTGAAAAATTTAAATCAGACATGTTTTATGCTTTTCTTCACTGCTCTAATGAAGTAGAGGCCTTTACCTGATAGAAACATGTACACTGACATATGTTTTCTGAAAATTAGGGTACTCCTAACTGTTGCTTTGTGTGATTTTCACATAAATCTATGTTTATTTGCTACTACAAGAGCGTACCCCCTATTTACTACCATTAAATATAATCTCTTATTTTGATCAGTGTGCATGTGACCAACACTAGATTAAAATTAACATAAAAAATATTAATTATTCAAAGTGTTAGGTGATCACACTGCTAATGCAAATTATTTTTGACTATACTACGCTGACCAAGGATGGATTTTCATTATAATGGAGGCAAAACTTTCCTTTTCCATTCAGCAGTTCACACTTATGGGAATGAGATGCACAACTCAACCAACCAAATCAGGATGCATCAACTCCTGCAACTCAGACACCGCAGCAGTGCACAGGATAAAGCACTGCTTCTTACATAGCACAAATGCATCATAATAGCAATGCCAGCCTGCAAGGGATGTTATCTGATGGAAGCAGTTTTTTCTCTGCATTATGCTAGAAACTATTGATAGCTCACGGCAATCCAGCTAAAACACAGTGTTCTCACGAGCTGAGCTGTGCTGGAAGCATTGGTACCTTCTGCTGCTGCTGATTTGATACCCCGGCACAGCCTGCACACTCCCCCGGCCATCAGAGCGCGGACACTGCCTCGCCCCGTGCCCTGCTGCTCCCGCAGCCCCCACCGCCAGCAGAACTCACAAGCGTAGTGCCAGGGGCTGACACTGTTGCTTTCAAGCTGGTTAGTTCCTGCTGGATTAACTTCTCTTCTTCCTGGAACAGAAATTAAACACTTACTTTCATCCCGCATAGATTTGGGAGGCAAAACACGACACGAAACTGAAAGAAGCCATGTTCGTTTAACAGCGTTACGGTCGGGTCGCGGGGCAGAGGGGAGAGGCTGGGGCCCACCGCACCGCCCAGCCCTGCACCCCACCGCACCGCGCCTCAGGGACCGGAGTGAGGCCCAGACCCCGGCGGCGGGCGAAGCGGGAGGCCCGGCCCAGCCCGGCCCGTACGTGCTTGGAGGTGAGAGCCGTGATGCTGCGGATGAGGCTGCCGAGCCGCGAGCTGGCAGAAGCCCTGCCGGGACCGCCGGGCGAGGCGCCCGCGTCCTGCTGCCCCAGCAGCCCGGGCAGCACGTTAAGCGTCCGCTCCACCATGTCGCTCATGACAGCTCCTGCCGCTCCCGGAACCTCCCAGAAGGGAACGGCCCGGTCCGGCCCGGCCGCGGCCCCAACCGCAGCGAGCACTTCCGGGGCGCTGCGCCCGCCCGCCGCCAGGGGGCGCTGTACAGCCCGTGGGAAGCGCGGCGCAACGCTGGCGGGGGCGGGCCAGGGTGCCCTCACTGCCCGCGACACACGGGGCTGGGGGGGCGAGTAGTCCGCCTGGATCTTACAGCGCTGCAGGTCACTGCAGGCTTTTCTGACTCTGCGGCGCCGTTCTTGCCATTTGGTGTCGCCGTGTCTTTCAAATACGGACGATTTTACTGTGTCCCCCCACAGCCGAGCGGGAGCGGCTGCAGAGCGAACAGCTCCGCGCCGTCACTCGGTCCCCAGAGAACCGACTTCAGTTGACAGAAAAGCTGCTTCTCTGGCAGGCACAGGCAGCACCCCAGCTCTGCTCTGCTCTGCGGCGCCAGTACCCCCTGGTCCCCTCTGCACAGCTGCCCCAGGACAGTGATGTTCCGCGCCGGCGAAACTGCCCCTGTTCCGTCAGCTAGTGGCCTCTCCTCAGCCCCAACTGAACGGACAAAGCAGCAGAGACCCAGCGACTGGAATGAAAATGGATGTGACGAATCATCCTAACCCCGAGTGCCAATGTGGAGCACGCAGAGCTATACCCAGCCCTGCGAACGGACTGTGCTCACAATGAACGGTAAAGCAGCCCACAGGAGCAGGACCATGAGCAAAGTCAAGAAAAGCCGAAGCAGGAGACACCCCTCTCCTTCCTGTCCCATTTACGCTGAGTGACCTCTATGGGATGGGAAACACCTGTAGCCATCTCAGTGAGTCTCACATCACAGAATCACAGAGGCTGGGAAAGACCTCTGGGGTCATCCAGCTTAGCCCAGGACCTAAAACCACCACTTCAGCTGGACCAGGGCGCTCAGGGCCGCAGCCAGTCTGTCATTAAACGCCTCCAGGGAGGTGGACTCCACCAGTGCCCTGGGCAATTCATTCTAGTGTCTGATCACCTGTTCTGTGAGGAAAGGCTTCTTAACATCCAACCTAAACCTCCCCTGGCAGCTTCAGGCCCTGCCTTCTCAACCTGCTGCTGGTTTCCTGGGAGAAAACCCTGACCACCAGCTGTCTACAACGTCCCTTCAGGTAGTTATAGAGAGTGATAAGACATCACCCCCACACCCCACATCCCCCTCCCTGCCCCCCAGTAGCTTTTTTCTTCTGCTGTTCATTGATTCTAGGGTCTTGTGCTTTGGGTGATGTACCAGTAAATGCTATGTGTTACCAGACTTGCTGGGTACAAACCCCCAGGCTTGCATGTTATTACTCTCTGATTGTGTTGATGATTGCAGTGAAATTGAGAAGAGTACTCATAGTGCACAATATATGACTTATTGTCAGTTGACTATAGCTATATCAAGCACATAAAGATCACCAGTAAGTCTTCCAAATACTGTTTCTGTTTTTAAGAACTAGAATATTTAGTATTTCATTTAGCACAGTGTGAAAGAAAATAGAAAAAGAAAATCCACAAAACTAAGGAATGGCTACCACCTCACCATAAACTTGGCAAGGTGGGTGGATGTGTTGTTTGTCTCTGCTTTCATCTACCTAATTTTCATCAACTAGACTAAAAACCTTGAAGTGTGGTTATAAAACAACTGCAAAAATAGCACTGGAATGCTGCATTTCAATCATTTCTCTAGGCTCCATCTCAGCTGCTCTCACCACAATACAAAACATTCTAATTGCCATTTCTGTAAGTTCTCTTTCGCACCTGATAGCCAAGAGGTATTCTCTCTGGCTCATGAATCATGACTGCAATGAAATAGTTCTAGAAGAGACAATTAGTTGATTGTGTATGAGCCAAAACAGAACCCAAAATAGAGCAGCTTCATAGCATTGTCTCTGCACTGGGAAGAGGAGTATGTAGTAGTAGATGATGGAAATGGTGCCAAACGAAGTCAGAGATGTAGCGAGAAGCAAAGGCAGCACTTCTACCCATTTTTCTATAACAACTAAACATATTTTGTCATAATTAGCAGAGGCTGTGTATTGCCTGTAACATGTTATACAGCTTACGAGCGCGCTGGGGAAGAGAACTGAGCCAAATGTGCAAAGTCAGAGCATGGAGTTGTAGGTGAGCTCTGTGCTTGCCAGTTACACCAAGCATCTGTGAGCATGTGGCCTCTATCTGAGATCTTTGTGAATGGGGCAATGGTTGCTCTGAAGTTCTGGGCTTGGCTTTCATGGCATGGTTTGGGAGTGTTTTTGCTTGCAATTTTAAGAGCAAGAGTGGCTGCTGTGGTCACACTCTCCTTTGATGATGATGATGATGACAAGTTGTTGAATTCTTTTTTCTCTCCACCATCAGTCCCAGCCCCTACAGAGTCCTGCTGTGTCATTTCATGTTAGAGACGCTTGGCAAATCCAGGGGCAATACAACACTAACAAAAATAACTAACCATATGGAACTAGAAAATAGTATAGAAAAGATTTTACATAAACAGAAGCATCTCATTTATTAAGAGAAACACATTGGTACACAATTAGCCATCTATACAAAAAGCTATATGGACACAGACCTCATAAATAGGTGGAGTTTTAACCAGAAACTTCTTTGCACTGTTGTCACCAATTACAGTTCCTCCTCTGTCCTCACTGCTTTATAGCTATCTTACCTCAGTATGTGTAACACACACTTCCTGCTTTTGTATTGTATGGTGACTTTTGTCTGAATGACTAAATGCCCTACAAGTGGATGCACATTTACAGTGCATTGGGGGAAGTGCTCAAGTGACAGAGAAGTGAAAATCAGGAAGAGCAAATGGAGAGCAAGTACAAGTTTTCTGAACACTGAGAACATCACAGAGGCAATGAACTGTTGAATTAATTCAAAACTGGGATAGAAAATCAAGCCACATTGAAGTAAGAATTTATTATAACTTTCTAACTCAGTAATAATCTGTAGTTTTGACATTCCTATTGGTGTGTGTAGACAGCAAGGGAACAGGTTACTCTACACTTTTATTGTGGAAGCTGCTTGTCTTGTAAAGTAGTTCTTCTAAAGTAATTATTCTAGCTGCTAGTCTTCTAAAGCTGCTTGTGATTCTAAAGTGAGTATAATTTCCCTAGTAGGTTACCAGGCAATAAGGCTGTTTTTTGAAAGGCTGTTATCCAAAATATCCTATAACTCCCAACTCTGACACAGCTTCATAAGTAGTGTTGGCACTACTTCATAAGTGCCTGAGTGTTGGCAAGGATTCTGGGGTTATCAGTGTGCTTCACTGCTCTGGATCTGTGGATCACAGGCAGGCTAATATGTGCAGTTAAGCCTGATGTAAATCAGAGTTTCAGATTTAATCGCTGTTTCATCTGAATTATATGCAAATGCTTGAGTATAAATACAGTGGTGCCTAATACAGGGGAACAATTGCCATTTTTTTAATGCTTGTTGACCAATTAATTATCATTCTCCTACTTTTTTGTGCTCTTCTACTGTAATACCATTATTCTATTGTTAAAGGAAAGTACATCATGAAAGGAGTGAACGTGTTCCTGGTTTTCAGTTGTAAATGCACTGATTCCTCTTCATCTCCTGAAAGAGAGGGTTTAGCCAATTTTCTGGCAGTTAGCATGTACTGGGGTTTCTGATGTTAACACATTTGCAGCTGACTAACTATCTAAAAGGTGGCTGTAGTCAGGCAGGGGTCGGTCTTTTCTCCCTGGCCACTGGAGACAGGACGAGAGGTCATAGTCTTAAGGTCCCTCACGGGAGGTTTAGACTTGACATTAAGAAAAGATTTTTCACTGAAAAGAGTGATCTGGTTTTGGAATGGGCTGCCCACAGAGGTGGTTGAGTCGCTGTCCCTGGAGGTGTTCAAGGCTGGGCTAGATGAGGTGCTGAGTGGCATGATCTAGATGTTAGATGTTAGGTTCACTTGGTTTATTCGGATTTAGGCTGGACTGGATGATCTTTAAGGTTTTTGCCAACCTTATCATGACTGTGATACTGTGACCTCTGCAGGTAGGCATTTATGACCACAAGGGGTCTTTTTTGAAGGGGAACTGTTGTGGTTTTTCTCTCATTTTGGAAGCAGACCTGTACTGCTGGAAAAAGCTGCCGCTGCCATCCTCTGTTCTGCCATTAAACGGTGAAAATGTCTTCCCCCCATCCCCGGGGATTTGCCGATGTTCTGTCTTTGCCAGGCTGCGTTTTCCTTTGTCGGAACGCTCAGCATTCACTTACATCTTGTCCACGGTGCTCCTGCTCTTTTAATTCTGAATTTTAAATAGCGAAACGTGCAATATTTAAACTTCTGATGACCTCCTCTTGTAGTAAAAAAGACTCATTGATAGGTGAGCCTTTCTTGTCCGAACCAGCGCCTCGGAACGGGCTCACAGAGATGCAAAGGATTTCCAGGCCTCTTCTAAGGGCCAGGTTTCACAGTTACAGCCCCTCTGGGCCGGCTGGCGGGGAACGTCCCCCGAGGATGCGCCCCCGGGGGTGCGGGGCCCGGCCGCAGTTCCCGCAGCCCGCTCCCGGCGCTCCAGCCGCCGCTTTCCGTTCGCGCATCCCCTGGGGCACGGGCGAAAGCACCAGCGCCGCCATTCCTGCGGGCTCGGAGCGGAGCTGCGCATGCTCCGCACGCCGGCCCTCCCCACCCTGCCCGGGGTTGGCTTCGACCATTTCTGCGGGCGCGGGGACGCGGCACTGAACCCGCGCGGCTGCGGCTTTTACCGCTTCAGCACCGCGGCGTGGACAGCGCGCGGCGGGGCCGGGACCGGGGCCGCGCACGGGGCCGCGCACGGGCGCTGCGGGGAGCGCTGGCAGGACATCCGCGGGCAGCAGCTCCCGGCGCCGGGCTGGGCAGAGGCGCGATGTTCGTGGGGCTGGCGGTCGCCGTGCAGGTGCTGTCGCTGCTGGCGATCGGCGCCCAGGGCTTCCCGAAACCCGCGGGCAGAGGTAAGAGCCGCGGGACCGCTACCGCCGGGTGCCAAACTTCTGCGGGGTGGAGAGTCGGGAGAGGGAAAACTTTGCTTCCGCTGGGCTTATAGCGGTTCGATCGGAAAGAAATTATATTGCTGACAGGAGATGCTGGATCACCGATAGCGAAGTGAAGAGGTAGGTGCTGGCAGAGGGAAAAGCTCTGCATTCGTTCCTTTTCCAGGCGCCCATCCATCCAGTTGCTGCACAAGTCTCTCGCGTTTCCTGTCTCCCTTGGTATTCTGGATGTAAGAGATTGTTAATCTCGTGGTTGTACCAATCCGATTATCGCTATTTTAGTCAATCTCTTACAGCATTCCCCCTCCCTCTTCCAATTTATTTGTCATTTTTCTCATAAGAAAGGGGTTTATCGCTTTACGTTTGTTTTTCAATTACATCTTTTTCCACAGAACCTCTCCCTCTGCCCCAAACAATGTTTTGTCTAAATGTTTGATTTTTGAATTGCCTTCGCATTCTTCTAGGAACACTGGAGTTTTTTACAACAAGTAGGATTTGACATTGTATTTAATACACCGGGGTTTATGGGAGAAAACTATAAATCAAGAAAAGATATTGTGTCTCTTTGTAGCCACATGCACCCTGTAACTGAGCATCTGTGTGTGTGTTTGTTCTAGATAAGGCTATACACAACAGACAATTAAGTGTAGAAAGACCTTTGGAGGAACAGGTAAGGGAAAAAAAATATATGTGAAATGATCTTTGGTTTTGGAGTTTCCATAATGTACCTTCAGGTACCAGGTCCATGTATGTCCTAATGGCTTATAAGTTAGTTTAAAATGGATTTGTCAGGAAAGTAAATATTGATGGGGTTAACTATAAAATGGAATTGCAATAATTTTACTGTCCAGCACCCCAAAAGCAGGTCTTTAGCTCTAACAGCTCACAGGTCTGTCCCCACTATGTAATGACATCCTGTGGGACTCTAGTGGGAGCTTGGCTTGAAGAAGGAAAATGCAACTGGTATTTATCTTACAATGGAAAGTCCATTAAAGGTCTGATTCTGATCAGAGAATGTGGTGGTGCTGACAGAAAATTCCAAGCGCTTAATCATGGCCTAGTTATTAAGTCAAACTTCTGACTAAGTGAAGATCAGTCATTAAGGCTTCTGCTGATGTCAATGAATTAAAAGATCACACATTTTAGAGTATTTATTCCTTCTGCCTGTTTGTTGTTTTGCTTGTTTTATTTTTGTATGTCAGATTGCTGAAGCTGAGGCAGACAAGAATAGGAAAATAACTCCCACAGGTAAAGCATCTTTCCTAGTTTTACAAAATACTCATAATGGTATTCAAAGAGGTCTAAGATTTCATTTCTTGTGTGCATTAACATATTTTCCAGAAAATAAGCCAGAGTTCAGGAACTATTCCTTTGCTGATGACCTTAACTTGCTAAAATCAGTGTCAGAAAAAGAGAGGAATGACAAGGATAGGGAGTCAATCAGAAGCTCTTTGTATGAACAGCAACTGGCCATTGATGATGCAGACTCCACCAAGAATCGTAGGCTTGTGGATGACTTTGACTCCACTAAAAGTGGGCTGGATTATAAATTCCAAGGTATGCTTTAATCATCTTTCACTGACTCATTAATAGGCTAGACTTTCTAGCAAATTGATAGCAACTATGAATGTTGTACTCATCTTGAACAGAAGCTCTCTTTGTTACTGGAGTGCAATTTCAGTAATTCTGAGCAATGGAAACTAGTCATATTACCGTTAGGTTTTGAAACACAATACAAAAGTGTAGCTGTTGATTTTCACACACTTCTTCCGTGGAGCAAGGTCTAACAATGTAAATTGTATTAAGTTTTTTAGCCATTTTGATCTGATGGAAGGAAAATGTGATGTATTTTTTAAATTAAAGCATATTTATTCTGATTTGAAAATAAGAAGCAGCACTTTTTATAGAGCTAAATCACATATATTTGTTCCAAATGTGTATACAGTGTTAGGTAGTTCTCCTTGTTGCAAAGCTATGAAGTTACCAAAGGCCAAAGAATACTTGTCTTTATGACGGGCGTAGTTAGCTGACTTGTTGTTTAAGTGGGTCCTCTGGGGGTTGTAAGCAGCACTGAGCTTGGGGTATTTTTAAATTATGTCAAAGTGTGCTGATCACAGACCAAAGATTACTCATCACATTCACTTTCGAATTATGATAAGTAGTATTTATGTAATTAGAACCTCATTTTCTGAAAGCCAGACAAGGGGGCAGAATGATCTTTATCATGACCTGTTTTGGTCTAAACAGCCATACAGTGAAAGTAGATACCAGGGAGATGCACATAAACGAGGAAGTGAGCAAGTGTTCTCTCATTCTTACAGGAGAGTGTTCCTAACATTCATCTCTGCTCCTTCAGAGGAGTCAGTCAGAAAGACATTTTTCAGATACTGGAAAGGGACAAGGAGAGCTTTCCAGTGGGCCTGATGTGATGGGTTTCAAAGTGCGTGTCAAAGGATATTGCCAGTGTGTCTAAAAAGTGCAGTTTTATTCTGAAGTAAAAAAAGATGGGGGCAGATGTTTTTAAAAAGATGTCTAATCCAAACAAATGAGGACAGGCAACACAGAGTTAAACTATAATCCTTTCAGATGATCCAGATGGCCTCCAGCAGTTAGATGGCACTCCTTTGACTGCTGAAGACATTGTTCAAAAAATTGCTGCAAGGATTTATGAGGAAAATGATAGAGGAGTGTTTGACAAGATCGTTTCAAAACTTCTAAATCTGGGACTAGTAAGTATCTGGTTTGTTAATACTCTGTTCAGCTCTTTAATGGGTTGGTTTGATGCTTTTTGAAAAAGCAGTTTGGATGAACACTGCATCTGGCTAATGGTGCTGACTGAGTGGAATTGGGGCTCTAGGCTACCTTCTGGAGTCACTTGGGCACATCCCTTTAGTTTCTGCAGTTCTTTCTGTGATGGCTGTGCAACAAAATAGGGCAAACTGCAGAGTGTTTCTGATGTTGAGGAAAGGTTCAGTGACTGAACTCCTCTCATGTATCCCCTCATTTCATCTTGAATTTATCTTCTGATTCTCATCAAGTTCTTTTGTATGATCAGTTTCTTTTGAATGTTTATGGGAAAAGGCCTGACCTTATTCCTGCCCATCTACTTATTGTCATCAGCAGACATATGAGGATGCATTTTGTGTAGGTACTGAATTTTAGCAAGACTAGGTTTGTCTCTCACCTCTGGATGTCTCAGTGGTTGTAGCCATTCCATTACAGAATCCATATATTTTAGAATACTAACCTGTTCTGAGCTAGATTTTGCAATTAGCCTTTGCTTACAGAGTCCCACTGACTACAAAGAGAGCTAGGGGACAGCTGCACAACTGCATCCTCACTCCAGTGACAGCTGTTACGAAGCAAAGAGAAGATATTTCCATGATGCCATAGAAAGCTATTTGCTTTGCCTCATTCTGTATCACTGTATTCTGTTGCAGTTACTCAGTCAAACTGAATTGTAGAATACAATTCCAGGATTATTAAGGTTGGAAGAGACCTACAAGATCATTCAGTCTAATTGTCACCCTGACCCCACCCTACCCACTACATCCTGTTCCCTAGGGCCACATCTACTCATTTCTGAACCCCTCCAGGGATGACAACTCCACCCTCCCGACAGCCTGACCACTCTGTGAAGGGAAGAAATTTTTCCTGATGTCCAATGTGAACCTCCTGTGGCTCAACTTGAGGCCATTTCCTCTTCTTCTATCACTAGTGCCTTTGGATAATATGTATGATTATACTGAGAGAATATATATATGTAAATACATACATGAATATACATGTTGCAGATGATGTGTATTTTTATACACACACACTCGTACATGCTCACACAGGGGTCCTGCACTTGCAGCTCTGTCTTTCAAGCTGGGCTCCATTGTGTTACACTCTATATGGGTTTGTTTTCCCATTGGAGGCTGTATGTGAGGGTGAATTTTTCTGATGTATCCACACATATTTGTCCTGTGTCTGTGTGTGGGTACGTATAAGTTTTTGTGTGGATGGGAATGTGTGTTTCTATGTGTCACATATCTGTGAATGTATTACTCCTAATTCGACTGGGATTTGCTTTCAAGCAAGTACATTTGAAGCAAATTATTTACAAAGCTTAGGTTTCATAGTGACATTTAATCTAGGGAAAACACAATATTCTCTAAGTACTCTGTTTTAATAGATCACAGAGAGTCAGGCCTATACCCTGGAGGATGAAGTCGCGGAGGTTTTACAACAACTGATTGCAAATGAAGGAAAGGGTCTTGAGAAGGAGTCTGAAGACTTTGATTACCCTCCAAGCAGAGCAGCCAGTGATACAAAAGAAAAGCAACAGGAAAGAATGGTAATTTCTTAGCTAATCATCTTGACTCACTTGCCAAGCGGTACAAGTAGACCAATTAACTGTTTTGCTTTAAGGAATCATTAGTTCGATCTGGAAACGAAAGGAATTCATAAAGAAATTCCATCAGATATAAAACTCAGTCATGTGTTACTTTGATGTTTAAGCCAGATGCCAAATTGAAATAACTATGAGCAAATAGTATATTCTGTACCTTGTCTTTAGGGAAACATTGGCGTAAGACTGTGGTGCTGTTTGTTGCTGTGTTAACTCTCATCAGAAGCAAAGTTCTTATAGATATTGGTTTTTTTATTTCTTTTGTGGAGACACCAAGCAAAACTGATCAGGATAGTTTCATTAATGGAGAAATTGATGATACACTGGATAACACATGGTCATCATCTAATGTCTTGGAAAGAAGAAATGAGCTGCCTTCTGAAGATAATTTTGAAGAACTCCAGTATTTTCCAAACTTTTACGCACTGTTAAAAAGTCTTAACTCAGGTGAGCTCATCATGTGTTTACAGTAATATTTAGGATAAAAAATAGAAAATTATAATTGTCTCTGTTTTCTCCTACTTCTTTCCCTCCTCCATCTTCCCTAGGTGTAACAGCAAATATGATTTTAAAATGTTCTCTAAGATACAGGGCAGAAACTGATCTGGTTAGCAAGTATGGCAAAACATTGTGAGGAGCAACCCTCATACCTGCAAATGGTGTGATCTAGGTAGCCATTCCCATCTTGAGCTGTATGATTCAGGACTCCCGACTTCTTGTCAATCCCATAATGGCATGATGAAACTCTGGGAAATCATTTTCTCCAGAGATCTCTTCAGAGATAATAAAAATCCACAATATAATCCTCATAGTCATGGTACCAGTAAATGAGTCTGAGCCTCCCAGCCTTTTCACAAACCACATGTTTGCTGTTTATTGCAGTGAAAGCTCTGCACGTCTCTGTCTATTCTGGTGCTAGACATCATTGCCTTCCAGTTATTGCAGCCAAGACAGTGGCATCTCACCACGGCCCCTCTGTCACACACCCACTCAGTTTCTGCAGCCAGCACATCTTCTGCTCTCTCCAGCACAGGCAGCACCCGTATCCTGCAGGGGCCTTAATTTTGCTTTGACCTGTCCCCACAGAGAGCTAGAATGGGGGCATATTTTGCTGAAGTCCAACCTACAAATTGATGTTCTTCTTCCTCTTCTTTTCATGTTCCTTTGGTAGCTTTGCATGTCCCCTGCTTGATGCAGTTTACCTGCTGGCTTGTATCAAACTGGAGGAGAGGGGATTTGTTTGCATCCTCCAGACGTGTGTTACATTGCAGGCAGCAATCAAAAACCCATTCAGGAGCTCTCCAGAGGGGCTGGCCCTCTGCCAAGGCTGGGAATATCTTTCAGATTGTCCCTGTGTGACAGTGCCCCTGGCTCTGTTAGGTTCTTCAGTGACAACATGCAGTGTGGGAAGAGCTTGAGTAACTGTGTGATGGGGGAGTTTCATTCAACTTACTTGGAAATAGAATATTGTTCAGCAGATAAATACAGTAAAAAAAGAAATCTAAGAAACAGTGATCATGAAGGAAATCAGAGATACATGGGGCAAGGAAGATGGATTTTGTAATAACAGATCACTGTATCCTGCTCTGAAGTCATGATCCTCCCAATTACGTACTATTACGTTTGTCCCAGTACTTGAGTCACAGTCTTGCGCAAGGTAACAATCTCATGTAAGACACATTATTTTGGTCATCAAACTGTGGATCTTGTAGGAGAAAGCATCTCTAAGCTATCTTCCTCCTACTGGATTGAAGTCCTCGAGGATGGTCTACTAAGTAGTTCGCAGACAAATTAAAGGACAGACACTGTACTAAACTGCCTGCATCTTCCCTCTGACTATGAATTTGAGCTTTGTCAAGTCACTTCATCTCATTGTGTTCAGTATTCTTACCTCTAAAATGGAATTGATAGCATTTACCACCCATAACATAGACCTGAAAGACAAAAAGCTATAAAAGAACACAACTCTGAAATTTTAAAGCGTGTTCAGCTGTATTTTGCAGGAACAGTTTAAAGAGAAACAGATACAGGAGCTGGCCTTGCTAATCCAGCACATTTTCTCTTTAGTTAGTAGGTAATTTTTTATGCATGAATTTTGTGCAGAGTTTGCAGAATGTTTTTCCAAATTGCCTGGAGTCTTTGACTGGTTTTGCTTTATCCCCTCACACAGAAACAGAGACAAAAGAGAAAGAGACCTTGATCACTATCATGAAAACCCTGATTGATTTTGTGAAAATGATGGTTAAATACGGAACGATCACGCCAGAAGAAGGAGTTTCCTACCTCGGTGAGAGTACACCCTTTGCGTACAGCAGTGCTATTAACCCAGTGTTCTTCCTCCACCAGCGGTGACCACTACACGCTCGTCATCTTCCTGTTTCAGACTTGTTCATGCAGGATGTTGGAGCTGTACTTTTAAACGGTTGATCATTCTTTATAGCATTGTTGAACTCCATACTGCTTTAGTATTTCCATCTAATGAAGGTCATTTCTCAGATATGTTTCTAGAGGGTTATTCCACTTTCAGGCCTGTGAAGCACTCTTGCTTTCTATAGCTTTACGTGGGGCAGATCAGTGTTTTGCTGTTTTATTGAAGTGGATCAGGTACCCGCATTTTCTGAAAAGAATCCAGCACTTCAGCACCTTTCATTTGTCATCTGTAAGTAGCTAGCATAGGTGGGACCTAATGATGCAGTCCTCTGCCAAGTAAGATTTCCATGTGTGGAACGCGTTACGTCTTGGCACAGGAGTAGTTCTTGAAGCACACTCTCCTGGATCTGCTTTAGGGTCTGTGGCTATGCAGATTTTGTAAAATTGTTATAATTTCCTGAAGAGTGATTTTGGAACAGTCTGGGCGGTTGGTTTTGTTTTGTTTTCTCAAAAACCTCTGATGGTTGTAGAAACTCTTCTGTTAATCCTTAGGAGCCTTTCTAGGTAAACAAGCAGAGCTACAGAAGAAGGGCTTGTCTGCATGAGGCTTGCTTTCATTTTTCTGAAGTGTTCCTGGTCTGGGTTAGCTTGAAAAGATTGGTGTTTTTTTACATCAGGGCAATTTCTCAGCTTAATAAATCAGCAGGTAAGGACTGGCTATGACCTTCCATGATTTCTGCTGGCTTGTTTGATATGAGCCGTTGCAGGTACATGATTGATTGATGCAACTGTATCTGTATGGATTGATTATCAGTTACTGGGCTACCACAAATTCAGTGGATCATGATGCAAATTCAGTGCATCTGCTCTCTCTGAAGGATCATTTACATCTCTGACCAAGATGATCCCTTTGTTTTCTATGGGAAGTTGTTGAATTTTGGACAACTTATGCTACAGTTGTGCTTATTTTTCTCTGGCTGCCTGTACATTTGAAGCAAGATACACATATAGAACTGATTGATTACGAGAGCAGTGGTTTCAGTGTCATTCTACAGATGACAATAGTAGAGCTGGAGCAGGTATTGCCCTCCCTGATAGTGTTGTGCCAAAACTTAATAGGCTGAATTAATCCTTGATGTAAGACCGCTCCAATAATGGAATTACACTAGAGATGCTTTTTGCATGCTAAAACTCAGGACAGTTGTTCACATTGGCTTCACTTTGAGTAAATAAAGACTGTAACCCTGGAAACAAATTGCCATGATGAAATAGTACAGAGGGCAGGGATTAGGTTAAGAGTTTCAGAGGACTGATTTAGTCTGGATTTAAAGTAAGGCTATCAACTGATGTTTCCAGACTCTGCCTTGCAAATGACTGGTTTACGCAGAGATGGATTTTATACTCCATCAGAGCAATTTACTGTAACAGCAAAAGCTTTTTCACAGGTCTCAAGTTGCTTCTTTTTATAGGCATGCCCTTGAGAAATGACTTTAAAGCTGACCTTCATTTATTGAGGTAATATTCTCAAAGAACAGCGAGGACTGGAGAATCTTATCTTCTTGCATGGCAACAGGTTTATTGCCATCCTTATTCAACTGGAAGTTACAGCATCAGATGTCCAGTAATATTTGCATAGGTACTGTGTTTCTTGGTGTAATGTGGCTTAGAGGAATTGATGCCCAGCTGTGTTTATTTATAGCAAATAAAGGAATTAGTATGAATGTCTGTCAGAGAGAAGAAACTATTTTAAAATTGGCAGTTTTAATTGTTCCCTCAGTCCAAAATCAATGAGCGGATGCCATGTTTGTTGGTGAAAAGTACTTACTGGGTCTATGCAGATGGAATTATTTTCTCTGCTTTATTACAGTAGGAAACTCCCTAAATTATTTTGCCCCACTCTGTGGCTGAAGCCATGTGTGAGATGTGTCTCTGAATTATAAATTCAGGATGATAAATCATTTACTGAACCAAGTCACAAGATTTTTGTGCCTCTCACATGGATACAGAGAGAGTGAATTTGAATGCATATACCAGTGACAGCTGGTTTGGGATTTGGAAACCGCTGCATTATGTCATCAGCACTGCATCCTATTCCAGGGGAAAGTATCTTGCTGCTGCAGTGAATGGTGTTATTAGGTTTAGCTTTAAGTGACAGAGGATGTAGCTGCAGTGTGGTGCAAGAAAAATACACACGCAGGCATATACAAACAAGGAAGTTCATGTTTTGATATACCTACTCAAAGTTTTCCTAATAATAATAATAATTTCCTGGTAATAAAGGCTTTCCTTGTGCTAAATATAACCTGTAATCCAGAGCACAGAAAGGGAAACCAAACATATTCATATACAGGAAAGAGAAGAAGTACTGCCTACCTCTAACAGTGTATGTTCAGAACACATAGCTCTGGAAGCATTAAAGAGAGGTCGTAACAAACAGATACGAAATGTGCATCCATCTGAAATGCATCATTTTTGCTAATTGCCCTGCTGGTGGCAAAACATCTCTGTCTTCTATCAGTCTTTACTTTCTTAACTAGTGAACGGTCTATTTTGGTGTACTGGGAACAAACACTTCCATGGAGTGAAGGCCTCAAGATCTGTTTCTAGCCTGTCCCCAAGGCTTTCAGAAATCTTTCTAGAAAGCCTGTCTGTCATCTGAAGGTCGGAAGCTGCTTTAAAATAATTTTTGCAATTAAAAGAATGGACAGATGTTGTTGGTACAGAAAGCATAAGGCAATTAATCATACAACCCAGGGTCACAGTTAGGCAGGTGGCTTGTGAGTTCTGATCCAACAGCGCTATCAACTTACCCACCTACAGGTTGGTTGTCAGGATCCAGCAAATGCCGCCCACACAGCTGAACTCTCCTTGCTTGCCTCCACCTGCTGAGGCACAGGCTGTTACCCCTGAACAGGCTGAGTGTCGGGAAGGACGCAGGACAGTTATTGAAACTCTGATTGCTGTTGGCAAGGGTGTGGTGGCAGAGTGAATGAAAGAGTTGGAACCTCTCCACATAATGACCAGTGGAAAGCAGCAATAAGCTTTGAATGGCTGATTCAGCATAAAATATTTCCTTATTCATTGCATTCATACTTTTTCTTTTGCATAAATGGCTGATACTGAATTTTCCATGCAGAATTGAAAGGATTATATCCTTCATGGTGCTGAGTCACTCAAGAGAAAATTGGATGTTCAAGCCAATAGCAAAACTCCCTTTGATTTCAGAAGAGCATAAATAAGGAATGAATCAGGCGGTTTGAATATTAGTTTGTGAATAATGTTATAGTTCCTTCATTTTCCTGCTCTGTTGAGTAGTGCTGTGGTGAACAATCTGATAGTTTTCCTGTCAGAGCCATCTATCCCAGACCAGACAATTATGTAGGAAAAGCTTCATCTACACCACACAAAGAAGGGAAGTGTTTGGCGTGCTGAGTGAGTGCCTTTCCCTGTGTGAGCCAGGCTACGGAGCTAATTTTACAATGAAATCATAGCAGTCCACTGCTGCAAACTATGGTTTTGTTGTACTACTCTTTTAATAATGTTGTCAGCTTAGAAGCCTGAACAAATGGGTTTTGCCACTTTGTTACGATACATTTCTTAATCATCTCCTACTAATAAGACCAAAATAATGAGTGGTTTTTAGAACTGTGCTAGGCAATATTTGAAATTAGAGCCTACTGGACCGTAACAAAAATAGAGCTTTCAGAGATGATGGCCAAATTCTTCAGAGACACCAGTGTATAGGTATGAATGTGTTTAGCACAGTTCTCTTGCTGTGTGCTGCTTATAAGAGTAGGTTATTGCTACCTACTTAGCAATGCCTACTTAGCACATGCAAGTTGTGTTATCCAATGAATTAACACTCCCAAAATGTAAATTAGTTCTGTTTGTACTGTATTCTTTTGCTGAGTTCTTATTTATTGACTAGTACACATAGCACAAACCTCTGCCATCAACACTTCTCCGTGTCACAGATAGATAGAAGCTTCACCGTGATACAGCATGACCGAGGTTAGTTATTTTGCTTTCAGTTTCTAAATCAGGGTTTCTGTATCTTCCACAACTGAACCACACTGGAGAACAGAAACAGGCAAAGCAGTGGGAAGGAATTAAGTTTAAGCACCCTGTAGCTTTGCTTCTTCTGAGGGGCATGCCCATTTCACATCCTTGTAGCAGAGCATTTAACTTACTGGAGCCACAGTGTACAACACACAGCCCACAGCAGACTGACTGAGGAGCATAATCCTCTTTGATCAGGAGGTCAATAGAGAACTTGCTGGTGCTCATCAGTATGCTCACCAGTGTGGAATGCTAGAGTCACAGTGCCTCTCTCCATGGACCACACTAAAGCCACCTCTCACACCACCTCCTCTTGGCTCTGACTCACTGTCAGAATCCACACTCTCCCCCGTGACTGAGTAGGAGACTGTGTCAGTGAGGAATGGGCATGAACAGATGTCTCTGTTTGCTTTTTCTACCCACTCATTTGTTCTCCATGGACAACTGGAAGGAAGACCAAACTGTGTGACGCACTAGCAGTGATAGATGGGTCAGTGGTGAACTCCTGTTGAGGTTCACATTACACTTATTTGTTTTTTCTAAAGTCACTGTTGTTTTACTATAGCACTCTTTTAGATGGACTGAGGCTGCATGAAAAGAAGTCCAGGGGAAACAGAAGAGTCAGAGAGCTTCCTGCATTGACTTCTGCCTCTACATGCTAAGGGATATGGAACAGTACACTCCATAGCTCTGCTCCTCCTTAAAACAATGCTCTACAGTTTGCCCAGCATAGGCCAGTGTATAGTAGTCACAGGCTGGTCTCTTCTTGGGAGAGGAGGACTTGTTTGGATACTGCAATTAATTTCTGAATTGCTAATCACAGATGCTGCAGGCCAAAGGTCTGATCCTGTTATTTGTTTAGTTAGGCAAGAACAGGCACCGAGCCAAGAGTGTCAGGCAAAGAGCAGATGGCAGCATGACCTGGCATCATCTTTCCCCTACTTACTGTCTCCAGAAGCAGATGTTCCCTGCTGCAGACTGTGTGATTTCAAGGGGGTGAGGGAAGGTGTGAGTAAACCAGTGCCAGAGGCTGCAAGTGATGTATGGACAGTGGACATGTGGAGCTTTATTCCTTTTCTCCATTTTCACGTGGAAGACTACGAGCACTGACATTGTTTCATACAGAGAATTGTTCCTGTATGCCTTCTTTTTCCTTTTTGATGTCCTTCTTTTCAAAGGACTCTTTGTTGCTGCTCTAGGTTTTCTTTACAAGCATTACAATCTGTATTTTCCCTGTCTGAAGTTCCCTGTGGTGATTTTCCTTGCCCGGTGTTATTTTATCATACGACTGATGTATGCAGCTGCCAAGGGCTGTTACTTCATTTCAAGCAGCTCCCTTTTCCCTGCTGTTTATTTTGTTTCTGATGAACTAAGATGTCAAGGATGCCAGCATTCTGGACTGTTCTTCAGAAAATCAGATACTATCACCTGTCTGAACAAAGTAGAAATTAAGGGCATCTCGGGTGAGGGCAGTGGGCTGACTACTGAGGGGCAGCAGTAATGGTGTGAAGTATATGCCAGTAGTTACATCCAAGGTAAATTTGCATGGAGGTGAGATAAAAGGATGGGGATAGAATGTGTGCAAAGGTTCCAGGTAAGACTGGAATCTAGGAAGTGCACTGACTGCAGACCCCACTGCAACTGTAGAGCTTTTCTTTCCGTAGCCTTGTCCCATCCCATGGCTCATCCATGTCTGTCTTGTGCTACTTCTGCTTTTACACAAGCACATCAGTGGGGTTTTTTGTCTCTACTGCTTAGACCTTATCTCACGCTTTTACCCATCTAAACTCACTGCACAGAAAAAAACACAGGTACGTGTGTTGTGAGAAGTCAGTGACACTAACATCATAGTTCTTAAAAAGCAGGACCGCTACCTGCCCCAGCAAAATAGGCATCACCTGAGGGTGACAATGTATGTGAGAGCTGAGTATTTCTAGTACTCATAGGATCCACATTTCCTCAGATGTCTTTGTGGAATAAATCTAGTAGGTTTAGTATTGCTAATCCTTTTTGCTACCACTTTACTGCCCAGTCGTGTGTACAAGATCCAGCCCAAACCTATTACAGTTCATTCCTTTATTTATGACTGTCTCCCCTTCAAATATGCAGCTGTATCTTGCAAATACCTTGCTGTGTCTTCCATTTCCCTTCACTGCCTCCTTTATGATTTCCCACTGGATACTCTAAGCAGAGGTCCTCAAACCCCGCGGGTCAGATACGGCCCCCCAGGGTCTCCAGTGCGGCCCACTGATATTTACCCCGCCTCCGCCGGGGGTTGGGGGGCGGAAACCAAGTAGCCGCAGATGACTTCCTGCCGACTGCTGAGGAGGGCGGCTCCCCCGTCTCTCCCTCCCTCCCTCCCTCCAGCTTCCAGGCAGGACAAGCCAGGCAGCACAAACTGCAGCCCGGCCCCTGACACTGTCTGAGGGACAGTGAACCGGCCCCCTGTTTAAAAATTTGAGGACCCCTGCTCTAAGAAATCTCCATCTGCTCGTAGTGTTTCTTTTGACAAGTGTATTGCCTAGCTCCTGAAAATCTCGATTCTGTATCCTGCCAAGGGGCTGTGTTTCTAAAGAAAGGAGGGCAACGCTTTCGTTTCTTCTCACTGTATTTCATAGCTGCATAACCCCCCGCCTTACTGTCTGAATTCAGTATCTTCCTCTTGACAGCAGAGCACTGAGACCATAAGTTATGGTTTGAGATGATGATGTGGGCGTAGGGTAAAAAGGATGTCACTGAGCTTTCAAAGCTAAGTTCCATCCCACTCCTGCAGGAGAGGCGGCTGTGGGCTGCTTCAGTCCCAAACCATCCTGCTTGTAAAGTGCATGCTCTCAAAATACCTAAAGTGGGTGCACAGACCATGCAGCAGCCTCAGGATGGGAAAGGACCACACCACACAGCTCTTGGAGACATGGAGTAATGCAGTTGAAATGCCTGGACAATATTGAAAGGATAAATCTGAGAAAGAGCTTGTGAAGTAGGGAATTCAGTAGGGACAAGACAGGCGTCACGGTCAGAGCTTTGTTCACCTCAAAACACACCCCTTTAATTGCATTTACTTTCTGAGTTGTTTTAATCCAGTTACAAGCGATGCCGCTCTCTGCCTTTTGTCAGTGACGTGTCACTCCTTGTGGCAGCATTAGGCTTCAGGCACTCCATCATGATGGAACAGTCAAGGAAGAAGATTAGAAAAAACCCAAAGTGCCCTATCTTGACACGGAGTTAGGGAGGAGCAGGAGATCTGCAAGGCTGAGACTCATCTGCAGTTCCACAACAGAAGGGTTCCTCTTGTTCGGCACAGTCTGAGGAGCTTCTGTGACACATGCATGATGCATATCTGAGCTGGCTAAAGGGCAAATACTGCTTGTACTGACATTTCTTGGACTTGTAGTCATGTAAACTAAAAGGAGGATTTGGGTGAAGAATTAATCAGGTAGGATATCCCCCACAGAATAGTCACAACAAATGCCAGAGTGTTCCAAGTGTTGTCACAGATGGAAGAAGGCCCTACAAACTCTTAAGGAACATCTGCTGCAGGAGGCAGAAGAGCCCTCAAAGCACTGTTCTTCTTTTATGCTTGAGACACGTGCATCTCGTACAATCAGTCCTTATCACCAAGCTTTTCTGGCTGGTGCTGCTGCTCTGTGTGAGCTCATTAAGAAAAGTAAGTTTTTAGCTGTTGTTAAGATTGATTTCAGGTACCACGATCATCCCCTTTTCTCCTTTAGTAAGCACAGCCTTCCTATGCTGCATGAGAACACAGCAGCAAAGCAGGTCTTTCTGTAGAAGTTTAATGACATGAAATCTCAGCTTCAGTCACTCTGCCGAGGATGGGAAATGAAACTGCCTCCTGGGTGCCAGACAATCACAAAGATGAAAAAACCCTTTGCAGGGAATTTTTCAAGAGTCCAGAAAACACTTGATCTGTCTGTCTGTGAGGAAGGGTCCACTTCAGGCTTCTGTTACCAATTCTCTTAAACACTTAGACAGGTTTGTTAGTTTCTGTCTCTCTACTAAGAACAGCGTGCTTTAATTTGTAATTTTTTTCACAGGGTACTTTCATTTGTAATATGTTTTTCTCCATGGATTTAAAGGGTGTTAAGTTAGTGCATTCTCCCAGAGTAAAGAGAAGCATTCTGCTTGTGTGTGTTTCATATTTCTGGATGCCCAGCTCTAAGCACTTCACTGTATCAAATATGCTGAGAATTTGCATTTTCAGATGCAATTAATGGGACATGTTGGTGTGGAGCAGCTGTAGAAACTGGGCCTAGTACATCTTAGAATGGCCTCCTGCAGTATAAGTGCTTCAGTGACTCATGCCAGATCAAAGAGAAAGTTAGAAAGACCAGATCTTCGGACTGCTGGTGTCTGGTTTGAGTGATGAGATTATACTGCTCTGCGGAAAGCTGGCCGCCAGCAGAGTGACCTATTTACCTGCGCAGGTCACTTCCATTAGCTCGGTGGTTATTGTTCTGCTGTTTTAATTAGTGGCATTTTAAATAAGTGGCCAGCTCAGTAGAAAGGTCAGTACCTTTTTTAACTCCTTCTCTGTAAAAATTATGTTGCTAGGGAAACAGTACCAGAAAAGTCATCAAGTCTTGTTAGACCTCCAGCTATGACATGCAGTTGCTTAGCTGCTGGCCAGACACAAGTTGAGAAGATGACTCACTCAATGAGAGGTAACTCACAGCAAACACTGTTCAGCCCTGGCCTAGCCAGTACAAACACAGTGTGAAATTATTCCAGCTGTTAAAGGCACTCATTCTGAAGGGCAAGGATCATACAATGGTTTAGGTTGGAAGGAACCTTAAAGAACATCTAGTTCCAACCCCCCTGCGATGGGCAGGGACACCTTTCACTAGAACATGTATGTTGCTCAGGGCCCCTTCCATCCCAATAAACACTTCTAGGGAGGGGATATCCACAATTTCTCTGGGCAACCTGCTCCAGTGCATCACCACTCTCATAGTGAGGAATTTCTTCTTAAGAAAGGGCAATAAATTCTGTTCAAGAAGAAATGGGATTCTCTGGTAATAGTCTCTCTATGGCGTGCATGTAGGTACCCCAAGTGATCTTCACAAATATGAACAGGCTTACATGGTTAGCTCCTCCCTGTCATGCAGAAGATACAGCTGCTTAAGAAATCTTGATGCTCACATGAATGAGCCATCCAGCTAGCAACACACTGCTCATACATGAACTCAAATGAAATTGCTAGCCCTATTTAAAGGTTCAGAGAAACTGTAGAATCCCTGATGAGATGTACAGAGGTAACTGTGTAAAGGAGGAGTGTAAATCCTGTTGCTTTCAGTAGCACATGCTGTGTGTTGATATATGTGCAGCTTTGTACTGCAGCCTATTAGCATCACACAAGCATTTGGAAATATTATCAGTATACAGGCAGCTAAATCTGATGTCTAAAGGGGTTATAAATCCATCTTATATTGAAGTCTTCTTGTTCTCTGCTAATACCAGCTTACTACCACATGAAAAGCACTTATGAACCACTACCCTTATGTATGTGGGGCATTTCAAATACTTAAATACTCCTATTTATTTCAAAATCTTGTGTTTACATGTAAAATTAGTAGATTTTGCTGGATTAAGGTCTAAAGTCAGTGACATTTTTGCATTTGCATGAATTAGTGATGGATAATCACCTATTCACTTGAATTTACAAAGGATTTTTAAGTTCTTAGCTGTATAATCTTATCTTAAAAACTTTCCCCCTTGCAACAAAGAAATCCTTATATTCCTGCTAGAATACTGCTATAGTACTGATTCAGGATAAAACCCAGTGTCTTAAGCTCAGCTGCAAGGACTGTTTACAGTCCTTTCACTAACCTTTGGATTACTGAGGCATCAATGCCACCAGTATAATTCTAGCTTGGTTTTCCTCTTCATCCGTGTGTCTGATCCAGCTTGTAACCCAGCCGAGCCTCGTTTCGTTTAGTGCACATGGTAAGGTCACAAATCACATCACAATTACCTGCACCAAACCCAAATGGCATTCACAGGAAAGCCCTAGTATGAAGGAGAAGTGACAAAGTGCAATCAGGCAGATTGCAAACAAAAACTGCTTACATTTTAATTTTATGTCCATAACAAAATCTAAAGGACTCGGGCAGAGAGGATCATGTGATTTCTCATCAGATGGCAGGCAGACCTACTTGTGGTGATCTGCCATGGAGAGAAATGTGCTTGCTGGAAAAAATAAGCTTTAGGTTTCAGCACTGAGTGTCTTTCTGATGGAGAAAGATGCTTCAGACTGATGGATAAAACGTTTGCCTTACAGAGAAGACATGATCTAAAATATTGACTCGATCATATCTATTACGCACAGTTAGTGTGCCTCACAGTAAATATTTTACCTGTTTACATAGAGGAAATATTGACAATTCAAAACAAAGACTCAGAAACATGCCCACCTGCTAGCTGACATTTATCAAATTTTGAATCCAAGCTGACAAAGGGAAAGACATTGCTATGCCATGTCCCATAACATGGCTAAGGAAAACGGGCAGCTCATATCACGATCTGCATTTATGGGTATCCAGTAAGTGTTGTGTGGAAAGTACTTTATTTTCATAGAATCAGAAAGGTTGGAAGAGACCTACAAGATCATCCAGTGCAATTGTCAACCTGACCTCACCCTGCCCACTACATCCTGTTCCCTAAGGCCACATCTACTCATTTTTTGAACCCCTCCAAGGACGACAACTCACCCTCTCCCTGGGCAGCCTGTTCCAACCCCTGACCACTCTGTGAAGGGAAGAAAGTTTTCCTGATGTCCAATCTAAACCTCCCCTGGCACAACTTGAGGCTGTTTCCTCTTCTTCTATCACTAGTGACTTGGGAAAATATATATAATTATATTGGGAGAATATATATAAATACATCTACAAATATATCTGTTGCAGATCACATGTATTTTTATATCATAGATATTTTTATACACAGAGCTTGAGGCCGTTTCCTTTTGTTCTATTGGTAGTGACTTGAGAGTGACTTGGCTAGCAACTTTTTCCCACATAAGCATACAATATTTACATCTGAAACAGCCATCTTGATGAGAAGGTGCTTTTACTTTCAAACTAGATTAGTTTATCCCTGATTTTTGCATAGAAAAACATTTTTTTCACAGAACGTTACGGGCTGGAAGGGACCTTGAAAGCCCCACAGCAGCTGGCATACCCAGGCTGTCTCCCAGCTAAGTATGAACCAGGCCCAGCCCTGCGTAGCTAATCCAACATCCCATCTCTGTGTCTCTTCACTCGCTCCTCAAGTCTTATTTTCTTGGCTTCTAGAGTTGCATACATTGTCACAGGTGTCTACTGGGATTTGAGGTACATGCTTGTCTTAACTTTTAACAAAGGTTTGATTTAAGCAGTTCAATTTACATATTTAGAATATACAATATCTGTTATAAATACTCTACTAGCTATCATTATATATTAATATGTTGTTATATATAATGTATATAATTTTAACTGTTTCATTAGACTTCTTTTGCAAAGAGATAATGTAAAATCCTGACAGATGAGCAGTTTGGTTTCATATTTTCCCATGGGGATGAAGGCCCTGACTCCTGGTGCTGTACACTTTGTGAAGTCAATTAAACCTTTCCGCTGCTTTCATCAGAATAATCTGCTCCAAGTGCTGTTACCAGTATTTTGTGACTTAAACCATCAGGATATATATGCACATAGGCACTGTCTTTGTAGATGTTGGCTCTACGTGACACCCATCTTGTCATGATTTAGTTGTTAGTGTTTTTATAAGATTGATCAAAGTTCCCTATGGCTATTTATTTCCTCTTTTAGCATTGGCGCTGCATAACTCCTCAGAGATGAGGGTGATGGCTGTGCTTTTAGGTTTCTACCTACCAATCCAACTGATGTTGCAGAGAATCTAGTACAGATTCAGCATCAGACCTGTTGAAGAATAACTGGGGTTTGTTTTTGTTTAACCTTGATTTCCAGAAAATTTAGACACAATGATAGCTGAGCAGACAAAGAAGAAGCTTGAGAATCCTTCCACTAAGACCAGAGCAAAGCTCCCAGCAGGTACTTGTTCTACAATTTTCTTTCTTGGAATAACACAAGTTTTAAACCTAGCAGGCTAATCACTTTAGAAGCCAGAATGCCGAGACACTTTAAGACTTATAAAATTGAAAAATCATTCTGTGTAAACTTGGGATCTAGTGAACACAAATTTGTTCTCCCTTTTCTCTCCACAAGGGAATCTGCCTTTATGAGTAAGACACTGGTTCATTTGAGTTGCCTGTATTCAGCTACCGTCAGAGCAGAAACAGACGTTCCTGTTCCAGGGATCTGGGGTAGAGATGACCTTTAGAAACCACTTTGAGCCAGAGGCAGTGTGGTCCTTGCTCAATCATCACTCAAAGTGTTTTCCTTCCTAAAGCTCAGATTGATGCAATTTGGAAGTGCTTTTGGTACACGTGACACAAAATTGCTCTACTGTTATTTCTTTAGACAAGAGTAGTGAAGAAGCAGACAGCACAAAGGAAGAAGCAGCCAAAATGGAAAAGGAATATGAGATTTCAAAGGATTCGACAAAAAATGAAGAACAAAATGCACCAGGAAACAGTGAAGAGCCCAGAGGTACAAAAACACTGTTGCTTTTACTACATGTGTACACTCTGAGTAATTGCAATCTTGTTCCATCTTTGATATTGTTCTTCCGTTGTGTCAGCATAAATGGCTTCAGGCCGTAGGTACTGGCAGTCAGCACACGACACTTGAGTTGGAAGTGGACTTACTTGCTCACTTTTAAATACATGAAACTACATCCCTGTCACAGAATTCATAGGCCCTTCTGAGAGCGATATGAAATGCTTCGTGATGTAGTAGAGCAGAGATTTTCTTTCCTTGCATCTGTGGCTTTTCAGTGACATCACATCATCAGGATAGTCAGTATTTCAGGTAAGCCTACTCACAGGATCACAGTAGACCAGGTTGGAAGGGACCGTAAAGGTCATGGAGTTCAACCTGTTAAAATAAAGAAACCCAGCTTACATGAAATGGCCCAGCGGTCTATCGAGCTGAGCCTTGGCCCTGTCTGCAGTTGCAGAGTCTATCGAGGGGTAGTTGCAGCACTATTCAACACATTCATTAACAACCTGCATGAGGGATTAGAGAGCACTGTCAGCAAGTTTGCTGATGGCACAAAACTGAGCGGAGTGGCCGATACCCCAGCAGGCTGTGCTGCCATTCAGCAGGACCTGGACAGGCTGGAAAGCTGGGCAGGGAGAAGTGTAATGAACTGTAACAAGGGCAGTGTAGAGTCTGGCAAGAACGACTCCAAATACCAGTATAGGCTGGGGACTGACCTGTTGGAGAGCAGTGTAGGAGAAAGGGACCTGGGGGTCCTGGTGGACAGCAGGGTGCCCATGAGCCAGCAATGTGCTCTTGTGGCCAAGAGGGCCAACAGCATCCTGGGGTTGATTAGAAGTGGGGTGGTTAGCAGATCAAGAGAGGTTCTTCTCCCCCTCTACTCTGCCCTGGTGAGACCACACCTGGAGTATTGTGTCCAGTTCTGTGCTCCTCAGTTCAAGAGGGATGTGGAGCTTCTGGAGAGAGTCCAGCTCCGAGCCACAAAGATGGTGGAGTGGAGCACTTCCCTTATGAGGAAAGGCTGAGGGAGCTGGGTCTCTTTAGCTTGGAGAAGAGGAGACTGAGGGGTGACCTCATTAATGTTGATAAATACAGAAAGTGCAGGTGTCAAGAGGACGGAGCCAGGTTTTGCTCAGTGTCATCCAATGATAGGACAAGGGGCAATGGGTGTAAGCTGAAACACAGGAGGTTCCGCATAAATATGAGAAGGAACTTCTTCACGGTGAGGGTGACAGGGCACTGGAAGGGGCTGCCCAGGGAGGTTGTGGAGTCTCCTTCTCTGGAGATGTTTAAAACACGACTGGGCATGTTCCTGTGTGAATTGATCTAGGAGATTCTGCTGTGGTAAGGGGATTGGACTAGATGATCTTTCGAGGTCCTTTCCAATCCCTAATGCTCTGTGATTCTGTAATCCACCACTTCCTAGGGAAGACCATTCCAGTGTCCAATACTTTCACAGTGAAACATTTTCCTCTGGAGTCCAATAAGAGTGTCCCCAGAAGCAACTTGTATCCATCATCCTTTGTCTTCTCTATGACATTCCTGGTGAAAAGGGAGTGTCCAGCTTCTTGGTGGCCATGCTTAGTGTGCTGGTGCAAGGTAATAAGGTCCCCACAAAGCCTTCTCAAGGCTAAAAAATCCAGCTCTTTAACCCATTCCTCATATGGAAAGTCCTCTAGTCGTTTGATAATCCTCATGGCCCTTCTCTGGACCTGATTTCTATAGCTGATGTCAGAATGAGCTGGAACTGAAAAGTTCTGCAAAGTGAAGCAATTTGCACTACTGGCAAACACTGACAGCTTTTAAGGGTCATCAGCAATCAGCCTATTTTACTCAACTTTGAAACCCTATGACAGTACCTGAGTGTCTCAACAGGCAAACTGAGCACAGTAGTACTCCTAGGGTCCTCGGTGGCTCAGTGTGACACACAGTGCCACATGCCGTGTAGATCGTGCTGGGTGGAATCGCTCTGACCATGGAGTGCTGATCAGCTGCTGTAATTCAACACAGCAGCAGAAGACAGTGTGCTGAACATGTAAAAGATGTTCTTCTGAAGGAGGTTGGTTGTTGGTGCAAAATCTTTCACTGGCTTCTTCCCACTAAGGAGCCAGCACAAGCATTTGTGTTCTGTAGTCATTTAAAAGAAAACAACTTCTCATCTATTTCACTGCTGCTGGCTTATGCTGGCACTCTTTGGGCTGCATGTGGCTTCACTGCAATGTGCTCAGTAATGAATTGCAGGTAATCATCCACTTACTAGTGGTTGGCAGATGCGCAGAGCTGGCAGTAGAAGCCTTCTACACACTAATCACAATGGCTGGGGGGATCATGACAAATGCAAGAACATTACATCAATAAAGCTCCAACCAAGTTAAGAATTCAAAACCCATGAGCTGGAATATTTCCTTGGGGACAGTATTAGGTAATCTTTGATATAATTATGTCCTTCATGCTTTTGGGCCCAAAAATACCTCGCGCTTTAAAATTTCAGCTATAACCTAGCGTCATCATAGTAATTTCACTGATCATTTCTCTCTGCAGGTATAAGTAGCTGTATTTCAGTTTGTCTTTTCAACATATCACAATCTTATCTTTGCTTTGTGCTGTTAGTGATACTGTACTGAGGAGTTTTTTGGTACTTTATATAGATATGCAGATACTCAAAGCTCTCAGTCTTATTTAAAGCAATCCCTGCTGTCTTATAGGATCATAGGATGTTAAGGGTTGGAAGGGACCCAAAGAGATCATCGAGTCCAACCCCCTTGCCGGAGCAGGAACAAGCTTCCTCTTTGCTGAGCAATGGTTTAGGATTAAAACGATATGGGCTGCATTTAACCCGGGTCTGCAGTATTAGTGGGTGCCACCAAAAGTCACGTATGCAGGTCAAAACCAGCCACTGTCCTGCGTCTGTGTGTGACTAATCTTGCACAGACAGAACCTGCTAGCCATCTGTGGGAATCTTGCCTGACTAAAGTTGACAGGCCTCAGCTTTTAAACAGAGACTAAGAATAGTTTTAATCTGCCTTCACTGTGACCAACTTCATCCAGTTAAGCAAGGTGCATGAATCATTGATGTAAGTGCCTGATTTCTCCCTCATCCTTCCCTCTAGGGAAAGCAGAGGCATATTTGGAAGCAATCAGGAAGAACATAGAATGGCTAAAAAAACACAACAAACAAGGTAACAAAGAAGGTATGAAGTAAAAAGCCTTGATGTTGGGGTGGGCACGGTATACATTACAGCATTCTCTTATAAGTTAAGTAATAGTAATGTGAGACTGTGCCTGTCTGGGCTATAGTGATAATTAGTGGTGGGAAAGTTAATGAATGCATTAAAAGGTCGTGTCAAATTTAAATCAATCTTCTGCTGTCATTTGCTCTGTAATTAAGGTTCCTAGCCAAAGTATCCATAGAATCACAGAATCACAGAATCACTACAGATTGGAAGGGACCTCAAAAGATCAGCTAGTCCAATCCCCCTGCCACAGCAGGATCACCTAGACCAAGTCACACAGGAACTTATCCAGTCAGGCCTTGAACATCTGCAGCAAAGGAGACTCCACAACCACCCTGGGCAACCTGTATCCATCCCTGGGGTAGGACTGGTGGCTGGCAAGAAGGATCCTTCTTGCACCAGCCAAGGGGCATCTGCAATGAGATCAGCCCTCGGTAATCGAGTCACCCTCTCTGTGAGCTGAAGCACACACGAGTTACATTTCAGAGACGAGTGCCTCCCTACAGACCTACATTTATTTTCCTATACAGACTCTGCAATAGGAAGGACTTCAAAAAAATGCTTGGCATCTCTGAAATCGTTGCCACACAACAGCAGTGGTGGCATACACATGAGATTTGGTCCAGCTTTCTCCTGCCAGGTCTACTAAATGTTTCTGTTCATCAAGGTACTCATTATAGGAATGAAATCTCAGTCACGTGTGGCTATTTCTCTGCATCAAACACAGTGATTGGGCAGCCCCTCACTCCTTCCCAGAGTAACCTTTCTTCTGCACTGCTGCAGCCTGGAGATGGCTGTGACTGCAGATCAGTGGTGGGTTTTGCCCATGAATGCATTAAGATGTTGCTTTCTAAGCTGATGGATTTTCATTTGCACTCAAATATCTTCATTGTCCTCTGGCAATGGCACTGAGCCTTGAAGTGAGAGTAAGTTACAACAGAATGAGGATAGTGTTCTTCCTCATTCTCCTCAGTGTGCCTTTCCTTGCTTTTTATTTCTGTAAAATGCTAATTCAGCTCTCCTGGGGTGATGTTAAAGGCGCTGCAGTCAGGGGAAGCTTATCTGCCCGTGAGTGCATTCTGCTGTGTGGTTTCAGCGCAAGACAGAGCACGACTGATGTGCTTATCCATCATTTCTCCATTTCCAGCTAGCACCTGCGCGACAGAGAAAGACGATTCACAAAGGCATTGGCCAGTTATTAACAGGGCCAGTCTTTTGCACCCCTGCTCACGGACTGGTTTGCTCACTGAATATTCTTGGAGAGGTTTGGGGTTTCTTCAGGCAGATTTTTGTAGATCCTTAACATTGTATGAATTTCACTAGACCTTATTATTCATTCTGTGACTAATGACCCTGGAAATGTTAATTTGCATTTCCCCAGTCTCAGATTATCAGTTTTCTGTTTAAAAGGCAAATGAACAGTCTGGGAGATTAAAAAACCCAACATGTCAAAAGCTTATGGTCATAGATGGTTTGAGTTGGAAGGGACCTTAAAGATTATCTAGTTCCAAGCCCCATTGCATGGGCAGAGACACCTCTCTCTAGACCAAGTTGTCCCAAGCCCCATCCAGCCTGGCCTTGAACACTTCCATGGATGGAGCAGCCACAATCTCCCTGAGCAACCTGTTCCAGCACCTCAGCACAATGATGAATTTGTTCATTACATCTGACTTAAATCTCTCCTCTTTCAGTTTAAAGCCATTATCCCTCATCCTAACACTACTTACATTTGTAGGAAGTCTCTTGATGGCCAGGACCAAATATAGGTCTAAATTATGAGATTTTAACTTGATCAAGCATTATATGTAATCTTATCTTTATGGACTTTAGTAGAATTTTTAAGGGCAGATGTTACAGTGAGATAAAGTACAAGTTTTACCTGGACCTGAGCAAAGCCTTTGACACTGTCCCGCACCACATTGTGGTCTCCAAGCTGGTGAACATGGCTTTGATGGGTGGACCACTAGATGGGTAAGGAACTGGCTTGATGGCTGCACCCAGAGAGTGGTTGTTGATGGATCCATGTCCAAGTGGAGGCCAGTGACAAGCAGAGTCCCTCAGGGATCAGTCCTGGGACCAGTCTTGTTCAACATCTTTGTCAATGACATGGACAGAACCATTGAGTGCACCCTCAGCGAGTTTGCTGACAACACCAAGCTGCGTGGCGAAGCAGACATGCTGGAGGNGGAGAAGAGGAGGCTCCGAGGTGACCTTATTGTGGCCTTCCAGTATCTGAAGGGGGCTACAAAAGGGCTGGGGAGGGACTTTTTAGGGTGTCAGGTAGCGACAGGAGTAGGGGGAGTGGAGCAAAGCTGGAGCTGGGTAGATTTAGAGTGGATGTGAGGAGGAAGTTCTTCACCATGAGAGTGGTGAGGGCCTGGAATGGGTTGCCCAGGGAGGTGGTGGAGGCCCCGTCCTTGGAGGTGTTTAAGGCCAGGCTGGATGAGTCTCTGGGCAGCCTGATCTAGGATGGGGTGTCCCTGCCCCTGGCAGGGGAGTTGGAACTGGATGATCCTGTGGTCCCTTCTAACCCTGACTGACTCTATGACTTGGTCTGGGTGATCCTGCTGTGGCAGGGGGATTGAACTGGATGATCTTTCGAGGTCCCTTCCAATCCCTAATGATTCTATGATTCTAAGTTAAATTTTGTCCTGATTGTTTTTTGTGTCCCAAATTTGTTTTGCATAAATAACCACCTATAGGCAATGTGGGCCTGTCCTTGGGATCACCTAGACCTGGTTTACTCTTGGAGACCAGTGCTTTTTAAGACCAGCTCCTCTCCTATGAAAATCAGCGTCACTGCCGCCAGCAGACCCAGTCGGCGGCTGACAGTTCTACTGCGTTTTGTCTCCAAAGAACTCAGCTGTGACTCCTTGCACTAACACACACAAACAGTGTGTCTGGGTTTTTTTCACAACATACCCGGGTAGTTTATCATTTCCTAACACCAACAGTAGCCATTTAGGAATGAAAGCAAGTGCTGTAATTAATTGCAGTGGCACATGGCTTGATTTGAATATGCAAATAAGAGTTCACTTCATTTGCTGTAGCTGTTTCATAGCTCAATGTAATGCTGCAACTGTTGTGGGGAATATAAATCAAAGCTGATTATTTTGATGGTGCAAATTAACAGATTGTAAATAAATTAATGGTTATCAGTTTCTAGGGGGAAAGAAAAATGTCTTGAGAGATACAGACCAGCCAGAACTGGATAATAACTTAATGACTGTAATCTCATGCAGAATGTTTAGTAATTTAACCTTCATATTTTCACGTATTGATCTTAAACTTGTATTAGTCTTGTCAGTATTCCAGAAGAAAATTAAACTCAGGAATCTTAGTGTGAATAATGTGGATATTAATGTAGTAGCTGTTCTTCCTATAAATTTAGTCTTTGTTGTCCCATTCATTTCCATTCGATACTGTCTTTCACTGAAGACTCTCCTTCTCCCAACTTGAATGAAATCTCACAACCTTATTCTTAAATTGCCAGGAACTACCTGTCCCTCAGATAGGATGGAGAGACATAGGATAGAGGTTGCATTCTCTTAAGTAATCAGATCAGAGGTGAAATTCTGCCATCAGTACAGCACATGGCAAAAAACCTGTTAACTCGCGTATGGAGAGGACACCCGTGCAGGAGTGGGGAGTTTGGAATGTCAATTTTCTGTCTCATTCACTTGTAATGTCCTTGTACTGTTATCAAAATGACTGCAAGCACGAATTTGCTTCTCAAGTGCTTTCTATTTCTATCCAGTTTTGGTCACTCAGCCCTAAGAAGAGCAGAAAGTCTTTACTGTCGGCTTTGCTGACAGCTCATCGTTTCAAAGCGTGCTCTTCCTCTTCCTGCTGAGTGATGCCGTACGCTGGGCTGCGTTACAAAATCAGGATTCTGAGGCCTCTAGCTCTGGAATCAGTAATTTGTCCTGGAAAGTTCAGGATGCATCTGCTTTTGTGCCAGATACTAATTCATTTAAGTCAGTATGAACCCTTAAGCCACTGATGCTTTCCAGACTAACTCGTGATTCTGACCAATCCAGCTTTATCATTTATGCAGTGAATGACGTCACCGAAACTCCATTGTGCTGGTGTCTGAACACACAGACCTGTTGCCAGAGTTACAGCTACACAATAGGCTACCCCTGGGTGTTACCTGAAGCACTGCTCTGTGGTAGAGTTCTTCTCGTGGAAGACAGTGATGTTTCCCAGCACAGGAAAAGCCTGTTTACAGCATAGGGTGCAAACAGCGCGTGCTGCGGGGACTCGACCAGCTACTGGGACAAGAGGAGGAGTCTTCCAGCAGTGCACTGCAGGGTGGTGCTGTCACACAGACTGCTTCCCGTGGCATTTGTGTGTCAGGGTGTGATGGTCTGTGTCAAGATGAGCCAATGTATTATTCTGATTTGTTGCCAGGAAGTTGCTTTCTGGAATTTTCACGACATCTTTGCAGTAAGGGGGAGTTTTACTGACATTTCCATATGAAAGAGCCAATTTCATCCCTTTTTCCCCATCCATTGCACTTGTGAAAATAATAAGGATTTAAGAACAGCTTTTGCTGTGCAGGCTAGAGCGTCAAATCTCTGGAGCAGAAAGTATTTGGCATTTGCCAGCAGAGACAAGCAGGAGCTGATAATTCCTCTCAAACACAAGAAGCCCCTTTATGTGTGAAATGACTGTGCGGGTGCTGGATTTGTCGGGTTTTTTTCACAGGTTGTAGCTAGTTCTCCTAAGTGGATAGGAGATGAAGTGGATTGGTCAGAGATAGACTGTACTGTGACGCCCTTTCTTCGGCGAAGCAGCGTCACGGCCGTGACTCATTGTGCAAACCCATTCTTCTTTTTCAGACTATGATCTTTCAAAGCTGAGGGATTTCATTGATCAGCAAGCCGACGCTTACGTGGACAAGGGCATCCTGGACAAGGAAGAGGCTGATGTCATCAAACGTATATATGGCAGCCTGTAAAAGGCCAGTGGCTGCCAAACACGTAGCAAACTAGTTTAGCTTCCCCCAGTCCCGGCTCAGTGAGTTCTGACCTGTTAATCTGAGGATATCGTTAGAAATGCTCTGTTGACGTTGTACTGACAACTTTCTAGACAGAGAAGAGGAGCTGTAGTGCTCTCTGCACTAACTGCACTCGGTGTTTTCCTACACTCACACATCGATCCTAAACGCCACAAGCTGGCGTGGAATTTCTATTTGGTAGGGTAAATATTTATGTCACGTCCTCTTTGATTTATGATTTGTGTTTGGTTTCCTTCTGTAGATAAACCGATAGTTTCTGATGGAAAGTTCTTTTAATGCTACATCTTTTTGCTCTCACTCCACTAGCTTCCTCTAGATGCAACTATGTAAAGGGCATTATTAGAAAATAGTTCATAGTTCTCTAAATAAAATATTTGAAAATAATTGACCTACTCAAGTTTTCATTAATCTTAATATGATTTTATATTGTGAAATCTTGGGCTTCAATTCTAATTTGCTTTTTCTTCCTTGACCCCTCTTCGGTTCTTTGTGTAGTAGTCTGTAACTCAGACTACAGGGTCCCCGCAGATCGTTGACACTGCAGCTGCCTTTCATATCACAGAGCTGTATTCTCTAGATGGTTGCATCCCTCAGCATTCTCTTGGTGCACCCTTTGATGACTGTGCATGCATAATTAGTCCAATTCCTGATGTGCCGTAGGTGTAACAGCATACCCATTCGCAGCTCCGTGATATGTAAGCCAATGACAAAAGGTGCCTCACTCCTTGCTCATACACATCCTGACATGGGCCATTGATCTGTAGTGTCAGTCACTGATAATGGTATTTATTTTAAGATAAAAACTATCTCCAGAAATGTAGTCAATGTAACCTTCCTGTCTGAAAAATAGTCCCTTAGAAACACTGTGGAAAATAATTGGGAAGAAATAATTTCTCCTATTTTGAATCAGTGCATTTGTTTGCTCGCATCTAAACCCCCAATTATCATCATTATTCTTATTATTTTAGTGTATAATTAGCTAATGTTCCCATAGAACAGAATTGCTTTTTGTTCTTCCTCAGCTGTTTTCTGCAACTGCTTGTGATTTACTTTGTTATGTGACCATGGAACTTTTGCTTTATGACAGAAATCAGGAGAAATTGAGTTCTGTCCAGGGGCAGATGAAGAGAGACTTGAGAGTTTGTGGGTGTGGATTAAGGGGCAGCCTGCCACGGGTGACACTGTCGTGAGTGTCTATTACAGGCCACCAGATCAGAATGAGGAAGTTGATGAGGTCTTCTACAGGCAGCTAACAGCAGCCTCACAGCTACAGGCCCTGGTTCTCATGGGGGATTTTAACTACCCTGATATTTGCTGGAAGACCCACTCGGCCAACCACCCACAGTCCAGGAGGTTCCTTCAGTGCATTGGTGACAATTTCCTGATGCAAATGGTGGAAAAGCCCACTAGGAGAGGAGCACTGCTGGATCTTGTACTCACCAACAAGGCAGGTCTGGTTGAAGCAGTGAAGGTTGAGGGCAGCCTTGGGTGCAGTGAACCCTGAACTTCAAGAGAGCCAACTTTGGCCTTTTCAAGCAATTGCTGGAGGAAATCCCGTGGGACAGGGCACTGGCAGGTAAAGGGGCTCAAGACAGCTGGATAACATTCAAAGACCACTTTCTTGAAGCACAAGAAAAGAGCATTCCAACAGGTAGGAAGTCAAGGAAGGGAGCCAGACGAACATCATGCTTAAACAGGGAGCTGCTGGGCAAACTGAAGAAGAAGAAGGAAGCCTATAGGTCATGGAAGCAGGGGATGGCCACTTGGACTGATTATAAGGCTCTGCTGAGAGAATGTAGGGATGTAACTACAAAAGCCAAGGCCTCCTTGGAATTAAACCTTGCAAGAGAGGTCAAGGGCAACAAAAAGGGCTTCTTCAAATACACTGCAGGTAAAACTAAACCTAGAAGCAATGTAGCCCTCCTGCTGAACGAGGTGGGTGCCCTGGAGACAGAGGATGCAGAGAAAGCAGAGATACTCAACACCTTTGCCTCTGTCTGTACTTCTGGGGGCTGTCCTGACATCAAGTCCCAGACTGCTGAGACTCCAAAGGAAGTCGAGACAAGAGAGGAGTTTTCCCTGGTTGATGAGGACTGGGTTAGGGATAAGTTGAGCAAACTGGATGGACATGAATCTGTGAGCCCAGATGGGATGCACCCACGAATGCTAAGGGAGATGGCGGAAGTCATTGCCAGGGCACTCTGCATCAGCTTTGCTAAGTCATGGGAATCAAGAGAGGTGCCTAGAGACTGGAGGACAGCAAATGTCACTCAAATCTTCAAAAAGGGTAAGTAAGAGGACCCAGGTAACTACCGACCGGTCAGCCTCACCTCCATCCAAGGAAAGGTGATGGAACAATTTGTACTAGAGGCTGTCTCCAGGCACATAAAGGACAGGAGGGTCATTAGCGACAGTCAGCACGGCTTTACAAAGGGAAAGTCATGCTTGACCAACCTGATAGCCTTTGATGAGGGCGTAACCAGGTGTATGGATGATGGCAGAGCCGTGGATGTCATCTATCTTGACTTGAGTAAGGCATTTGACACTGTCTCTCAGAGCATCCTTGCAGCCAAACTGAGGCAGTGTGGTCTAGATGATTGGGCAGTGAGGTGGATGGTGAACTGGATGCAGGACAGAAGCCAGAGAGTGGTGGTCACTGGGACAGAGTCTGGTTGGAGGCCTGTATCTAGTGGAGTGCCCCAGGGATCGGTGCTGGGACCAGTCCTGTTCAATCTATTCATTGATGACTTGGATGAGGGATTGGCATGCACTGTCAGCAAGTTTGCTGATGACACAAAGCTGGGTGGTGTCGCCGACACCCCAGCAGACTGTGCTGCCATTCAGCGAGATCTGGACAGGCTGGAGAGCTGGGCAGGGAGAAATGTAATGAAGTATAACAAGAGTAAGTGCAGAGTCTTGCATCTGGGCAAGAACAACCCCAGGTACCAGTATAGGCTGGGGACTGACCTGTTGGAGAGTAGTGTAGGGGAAAGGGACTTGGGGGTCCTGGTGGACAGCAAGATGACTATGAGCCAGCAATGTGCTCTTGTGGCCAAGAGGGCCAACAGCATCCTGGGGTGGATTAGAAGAGGGGTGGTTAGCAGATCAAGAGAGGTTCTTCTCCCCCTCTACTCTGCCCTGGTGAGACCACACCTGGAGTATTGTGTCCAGTTCTGGGCTCCTCAGTACAAGAGGGATGTGGAGCTGCTGGAGAGAGTTCAGCGTAGGGCAACAAAGATGATAAGAGAGGTGGAACACCTCCCTTATGAGGAGAGGTTGAGGGAGCTGGGTCTCTTTAGCTTGGAGAAGAGGAGACTGAGGGGTGACCTCATTCATGTCTACAAATATTTGAGGGGTGGGTGTCAGGAGGATGGAGCCAGGCTTTTTTCAGTATCGTCTAGTGATTGGATGAGGGGCAATGGCTGTAAGCTGGAACATAGGAGATAAATATGAGAAGGAACTTCTTCACAGTGGGGGTGACAGAGCACTGGAACAGGCTGCCCAGGGAGGTTGTGGAGACTCCTTCACTGGAGATGTTTAAGTCCCGCCTGGACATAGAATCATAGAATCATTACGGATTGGAAGGGACCTCAAAAGGTCATCTGTCCAATCCCCCTGACACAGCAGGATCACCTAGACCAAGTCACACAGGAACACATCACCACCCTTTCTGTGAGTAAATTCCCAATATCAAGTCTAAACCTACTCTGTTGTAACTTGAACCCATTCCCTCTTGTTCTATCCCTAATTGCTTGTGAGAAGAGACCAGCACCAACCTCTCCAAAATGTTCTTTCAGGTAGTTGTAGAAAGTCATGAGGTCTCCTCTCAGCTTCCTCTTCTTCAAAATAAAAAGCCCCAGCTCTTTCAGTCTTTTCTTCTAAGTTTTATTCTCCAGGCCCCTCACCAGCTTAGTTGCCCTCCTCTCCACCTGCTCCAGCACCTCCACATCTCTCTTGTACTGAGGTGCCCAAAACTGGACATAATACTCAAGATGTGGCCTCACCGGTGCCAAATATAGGGGGACAATTACTTCCCTACTCCTGCTGGCCACACTATTTCTAATACAAGCCAGGATGCCATTGGCCTTCTTGGCCACCTGGGCACACTGCTGGCTCATATTCATCTTCCTGTCTATTAGAACCCCCAGTTTCCCTCTCTGCCAGGTGGCTCTCCAGCCACACCTCCCCAAGCCTGTAACGTTGCAGGGGGTTGTTGTGGCCCAAGTGCAGGACCTGGTACTTGGCCTTATTGAAGCTCCTACCATTAACATGAGTCCACTGCTCCAATCTATCCAAGTCTCTCTGAAGAGCTCCCTACCCTCTGGCAGATGGACACTCTCATCTACCCTGGTGTCATCTGCAGACTTACTAATGATGCACTCTGTGTCCTTATCGAGATCATCGATCAGGATGTTAAACAGAGGATGGTCCCAACACTGAGCCCTAAGGCCACCACTTGTGACAGGCTGCCAGCTGGATTTAACATTTGGGGAAGTGGTAGTGATCTAGAGTCTGCGCTTAAAAAATGAAAAAGGTCCAACCTTCTTCCCGCCATGGCTACTTTTAGAAAGAGAATCAAACTTTCTGGTCCCAACAATATAACGAGTAGTATAATAATATTACTGATTTTAAGTTGGGGCCTTACTTTCACGTCTCAGGAGTCTAGCACTGATGAAAATACACCGTCAGCTAGTGATTGTGAACGGTCCGTGCTCTCAAAAAGCTGGGACAGCACTTTTAACGTCCCCATTTTGCAAATTGTATCGCTTCAACAAAACATAAATGACATCATTGAGGGGAAAACAAAGTCCAAACAACGGGTATGACTTCATTCTAGTTTGGAGTATGCATGTTCTTGGACCGGTGCTCTGCTGACCCTGCTGCTGTGCATCACCCGGCGTACACACACAGGCCAGTCACACCGCGTGAAGATCAGCTGAGAACTGAGCAGGCACCCAGATGGACAGGTGAGCCATCTCAACTACATTCTGCAAACTAGATTCACCTCCCATCCTGCCTGAGCCCATTAAACGTGCTGTTTGAATACTGGTTTCATTGCTGGGGCATCAAATGAGCGCGCGTGGGTAAATCATACCTTTCAGAAGCGGGCAGTGAGAGTACAGCCAGCCCGATGAATCACCCTGTGTGTCTGCAAGGCTGTGACTTAGGCTAAACAAGACCAAACCCAGTGACGCAAGTTGCAGCCTGCGCTGCGCATCAAGCCTTGTTTTGAAGGGAACACTTGGAGCACATTATCACCAGACACCTGCTGCTGCCGTGTTTAGTCCATTGCTAGTAACTCATACTCTGTCAGCGCTGGCCGTTTTCCTGCTGAGAAAGGTATTTGCAACACCTGCACATCTCTGGCTCTCTACTGACAGAAGTCAGTTGCTGTGTTGTTTCTGTGTCTGCTGGATCCTTCAGAAGCCATCCACTTCCTCAGTTACTGCTGGAAGTGTAACAAGACAGACAGTGTCCACTGCTCTTCTCCGTTAGACCATTGTTTCCGATGCTGTACTTCACTTGACTGCAGCCTCCTGTAGAACAAGGCTGCTTTTGTGTGCTGAACAGAATGCTGCTTCTCTACCCACTGCCCAGCTCTTCGAGGATGTCCTGCACCACGGAGCAGCAGGAGGTCATCCTGATGTCTGCAGGAAGGGGGCTGCGTCACAGCTCCTGATGGCTGAGTTAACTGGGCTGGCAGGGGTTTAGTAGCCCGTAGCCACGTTACAGACTCATCCCACATCAATACTTCTTGCCACATGTGTCTCACATTTAATTGAAAAAGCCCCTCCCCAAAGCCTGCCTTTGGACTTTGTGACTCAAGAGACATGTAAAAACATTCCCTACAAATGTGCAGGTTTCCCACCACGGAATGGGTGCAAAAGATGGAATTTGTTATCCCCTGGACTTCACTTCTGCCCGGGGCTGCCCCATTCCAGCCCTCAGCCACACCTGGGCAGACTGGTAGAGACACAGAATGAAGTGACCTGGGTAAGAAGAGCAACGGCGCAGTAAGGTGCAAAACACGAAGGGCAGGATACAAACAGCATAGAACAGAGACAGGAAGACTCACAGAACATTAGGGATTGGAAGGGACTTAAGAACTGTCACTTTATTGAGGAGTGTGACAATGTGGATTAAAATATTTTACCATCACATGAAAACAGTCCCTGTGTTTCCCTAGGGACTGTGAAGCAGTACAGCCACCCAGCTGCGAGCCACGGACAGGCACTGACTAAACACAAGGAAAACTGCCCTTTGGATGTCAGGCCTCAGCCCAGCTCCTGCAGCCGGTGCCCATGAGGAGGCCCAGCCTGGGCCCAGCTGTGCCAGGGCTCCACAGGCCCCAAGGCCGAGTGAGGCCATAAAGGGCAGTTGCCCCAGGGTGGGCTTGGTGAACAGGACTGGAAGTGTGAGAGCTGCGTGTCCCTGTGGCATGAGAAGTGCCTGTTGGCAGATGAGGAGCAGAGCAGGAAAGGTGGGGCCTGTGGCAGGCAGCCTTGGTGCTGGTCACTGAGGGGCTCTTGAGGCCTTCCCTCCAGGGAGATGCTGTGTGGAACAGCTGGTTAGATGCCCCAGCTGAGTCGGGTTCTTCTGCTTGGCTCTGTCATGGTTTGGCAATGGGTGTCGTGTGGAGTGCTGCTGTGGTGAGCTTCCTGGAGATGTGTGGGATGAACTGTGGCTCCACCAGGAGCTGCGTTAGCCTGGTGCTTCTGACCTGCTCAACAAAGCACCCCGCTGCAGGGTGTGTGAGGCAGGACTGGGGGGGATTATTGCAACAGCAGGTTCTTGAAAGCATGAGATTAAAATCCTCTGTAGGATTGTAACTCAGCTCGCAGCTAGGGTCACCTTTAGAGAAGTAGTCTGTTGTTCCTCTGGTAGTGTCCTACTGGTTAGCTGACAGGATTAAAAATTGCTGTCCTGCAAGGAATAGAGAAAAGTACCAAGGAAGATGTAAAACTATTGCACCAGTTGCCAAGAAAAAAAATCAGCGCTTCCTTTCATTCACTCTCTGCTTCCCTGTTTGTGTTAACTTGTGTGTGACCACAGACCTTCTCTTCAGGACTTGAGCTAGAGGTGATTTGAGTGAGCCTGCTGGGTTTGTGGTTCTGCAGCCTTTAGGGACATACCCATTGCTGTCTAGTTTTTAGTGAGGTGATGTGACTTTCTGTGCTGTTTTCATCTTAACATACTAGAGAAGGTTTTTGCTTTGAGGGAACAATAAACTATGTAAATGAGCTGACAGATAGGAAAAACCATCTCTTCCTAACAAGAGTTTACGAAGCCTACTGAGTACTTCAGATAAGAGTTAGATGCTTAACAAAAATGTGCTCATACGTTGACTTCAGGGCAAAGACTGAACGCAGCCTGCCCTCTGCCTTCCTGAGCTTCCTGTGGGGTCTGCCTGCAGACCTAAGGGCTGGTATCCCGTCTCAGAAAGACAAGGAGCTACTACCTATTCTATTCAGTCACTATAATATAGTTTTCTTGACTGCAAAACTAGATCAAATGGCTCTTCAGGCCTCATTTAGGAGAGTGAAAAATACTGTGAAGGACATTATTTACTGTGGAATTAGCATCTAATAGCTTGTGTGGGTAGACAAACCATGCTTGACAAAAACCAGAGTGGAACCAAGTTGATTTCATTATGAACAGACCGGTATCTTTTTATTCGTTAAATTAAAACCACACAAAATAGAACTGCACACAAGAACACACGTCTGATACTTCCAAGTGGTATCTCACCAAGAAAGATCTCTTTCCCTTTTATTAGCAGAAGTACAAGTTGCAAACAGTTGTTGAACCCTCAAGGCTCTAACTAACTGAAACGAGTCGAATTCCCCTCTCTACGAATACATCATAACCACACACACACACACACACACACACAGAGAGGTCAGAGGCAAGTTCTGCAGCCCTGGAGTACACAAAACTTCCACAGCAAACTCGCCTGTGTTTGCAGAGTAAGTCAATGTCTATTTTCATAGTTGGTTCATTTACAAGCAAACTTATTTAATATTTTAAGTACTTAAACCAAATCTCACTTTAACCAGTATTTACAAAATCTTTACTAAAGATCAATATCCTGCATAAAGGTGACCTCAAGGATATGTTGTTGCTACCATGCTACAGTTTGCACAGGAGGGGTACAAAGGCCATTGCTAGTTTTGGAAGGCTCAAACCCTTTGTGGACAACATAAGGACACTAACCTATGGAAGGCAGAAGAGGTCAACATTTCAGTGCAATTACCCATTCGTGACTTGTTTTTAAGAACATCAAGACGATGAGTCCAAAAGACTTGGGGTTTGAATTATTGACTATTTAGTTCTTTAAGAACTGATTTCATGGAGAGTTTCCAGGCCATCACATCTATCTTCTACCGGTGATATGAAGAAGCTGCATAGGGACCTTCCTCATTCTTCTCCTCTCTGAAAAGAAAATCATCATAATGGTCAAATCAGGCCCATAGCACACCGCTACAGCAAGACTAATTCAATTGCAGATCAACAGCTTCCTTCACGGATCCGAAGAGACAACGGTGGCATTCCCACCAGGAACACCACTGGCAGCACACTACTGCTCATGATAAAGCTGTGCTGTTCTTTCTGCTGTTTCCAAAGCAGAATGCCACACGTAAGTAACGCTGTGTGCTTTCACCACTATGAGACTGCGCTTCATTTAACAAACTACCAGGGATGCTACACGTTCTGTAAAGGGTGAACAAGTGGGGGGCACACTGGAGACCCAATACTGCTGCTTCCCAGTCACTTTTTCAAACAGCAAGCTTGCTCGTAGGTTTGCTCCAGCCTTTTGAGTGGCAGGGGGTGCAGCCAGAGCACACAAGGCCAGAACAGGTGCAGCCCACCACAGCTGTAGCTGAGTCTGCGTCCTGATGCGGCAAGGATGTTCCTTGAGTGGGCTCCTTGATGTAGACTTCCTGGGCATGTCAGGATTTTCTCAGGAGAAAACAGCTGCCCACAGCACCGCTGTTCATGCGATGACTAGATGAACTCAAGTAGTGTTGCTATTAAAAAATACTCAGGAAGTAACAGCCTGCCTGCCGCTTACTTGACAATACTGCCTTAAAAAGGGAACAGTGGTGATGCAAACCTACGGCAGGGCAGCATCCAGGAGTAATTCAAGCACACCAAGTTCTCCAACTGTTTTCTACTACAGGAGCTTCAAAATTACGCTGCCGAGAGCCTCCTCTTAAAGCTGCTGCCAATTTCAGTGAGAACAGAAAGACTTAGCAGTAGCTGCACTGAGCTGCAAAGGCTCTCCAGTCACTTTTCTTACTGCACGTGCTTCATACAAAGGTGGTTATTCCAACAGCCTAATAACAGTGTGAGGCAAGAACAATCTATATATTGCAAACCCTAATCATGCCGACTTCTCCCTACAATCTCCTAAGTACAACTGCTTAACTACAACTGAAACTTCACACAACCTCACCTCCCTCCTCCTCGTCAGACTAGAATCAGAGGGAACAACTAGCCAAGCAGATCAGCAACTTGCACTCATTTTTCCCAGCCCTTTTCTGCTCTTGGGTAGCCCAGGAGAATTACCTGTCTTACTTTTGCCTTAAAACAAAAACATCAAAAAACAGGTTTATGGATGAAACTGGTAGTTATTGCAGGCATGTGTGGTTACAGTAATAACAAAAAGTGGCCTGAGTCTTTCTAACAAACGCTACTTCGATTTATACGGAGTGATGCTACAGACCCAGAACCCAGCAGGACACTACGACACAGCCAGCCTGTGTACATCTACTTACAGAATCAATTCAGCACTGCAAAACTGCCGTAGGATCACAGAACTGTCAAAGTTGGAAGGGACGTCTAGAGATCCAACCCCACCAGAGCAGGAACACCCAGAGCACATTGCACAGGGCTGGATCTGGGGCAGGACTGAGAGTCTCCAGAAAAGGAAACTCCACAGCCTCTCCAGGCAGCCTGTGCCAGGGCTTTGGGACTCACAGTGTAAAGTTTTTCCTCATTTCTAAATGAAGCTTCATGTTCCAGCTTGTGCCTATTGTTCCCTGCCCAGTCACTGGACACAACTGGAAACAGTCTGCCATCTTCCTCCCTACAGGACCTGCAAGGAGTGCAGGAGTGGATCAGGTCTCCTCTCAATTAAACAGTCCCAGCTCTCTCAGCCTCCTCCCATAAGAGATGCTCTGGGCACCCAGTCATCTTTGTTGCCCTCTGCCAGACTCTCTCCAATAGCTCCTGGTCCCTCTTGAACTGGGGAGCCCAGAACTGGACACAGTGTTCCAGATGTGGCCTCACTAGGGCAGAGCAGTTTGGGAGGATAACACCTTTAGACCTCTGGGGCAAAGGGTTTCTGCCGAGAGAAGGGGCTGCACAACAGATCAATGTGATCTAGCAGTCCTTTATTAACTAAATCCAAGCTCTTTTATACAGTTCTTAATGAGGTTCATACATATTGCAAAAGCCAAGCTCAAGATTGGTTAGGTTACACAACTCAGTTCCGTCCTGCACCTGACCGGACAGCCCCTCCAGCTTTCCCAAACACGGCCCCATCCTCTGATTCCCACAGTCTGGTTAACATTCCTCTATAATTGGTTTGCTCGCTTATCATCCTTGCTGAGGCCTCCAAGGCCATTCTCAGAGGCACCTGGCAGCTATTCTTGGCTCAGTGCTGGGTTGTCCAGAGCGCTGCTCAGCGCTAGCTCTGTTAGCAGTTCTCCTACAGGTTTCTAGCCACATAAACCCAGAACACAATTGCACTCTCCTGCTGGTTTGTGAAGATGAAAGGGAACTTCTGTACTTTCAGAGCTGAGGCTGCCCAGTAAGGGAGGCACTCACTTTCTGTGAAATTCCTTTGTACTACTTAGTTTTGTTTCCCCTTTTAGTAGAATAAAATGTGACAGGGCTACATCACAAAGACCTTTACTGCAATTGGAGGCTGCCAGAATCAGCCTTTCAGGCCTTTTTCTTGAAAGCCTTAACATGGGAACATATCACCCATGGCCAGCATGGCAACAGTTAAAACTCTCGTTGGCTGGGGTGGACGTGAAGCACTGAAGAGCTGGAATGGTGATGTTTTATTAGCAGGTCTTCAGACACCAAGATGACACAACAGCTAGTATGAGCCATTTTACCAGCGAAAGACAGGCCTTGAGACTCAGGCAGCTTGGAGGGCTTTTGGAATATGAGAGGCACACGATCGATTAAGAGAGATTTTAGGACCTTAGAGCAACTACTAAAGGGGTCAGGAGGTCACATTGTGCTCTCCTCTATCCCTCTAACATCAGCAACAGATGAGGGAACGCTTAGGAAGAGCCAGCAGCTCAATTCCTGGCTCTGG
>VXBP01008391.1:254225-324249 GCA_013400115.1 Rhinopomastus cyanomelas | reverse complement strand
GAGGATCTGGGGATACAGAGCTGTGTCCTTCTCCATCTGCTGTGAGCCATCATCAGTCTGGATTATCACGTTAGACGAAACAGAATCTCTAGTCTGTTGCTTTTTGGAAGTTCTCGTGGGTAGCTGGATGTCCTACATGCACTTCATACTTGCTCCTCTCCTGGCTCTCTTTGGCTCTGGGCAGCCCAAGCTGAGGACTGTTTATAACTGAGGACATGCTGCTTTCTGAAANGCCACAGCAGGATCACCTAGACCAAGTCACACAGGAACACATCCAGGCAGGTCTTGAATGTCTCCAGTGAAGGAGCTTTCCCCTCAGGGCAGAGCTGGTGTCATTAATCCAGCCCAGAGTACTAGAAGGGGTCCTAGCTGTGTTGGATGATGTGGAGCCAGCATCTGACTTTATTTCTGTTTTGCCTTTTTTATCTCTAAGCACATGTCAGGAGTGACTGTGCCTCTCACTTTGGCCACCTCAAGATCACTTCTTCATCCAGATGGAAGGACATGTGGCTGTCAGACTTTGTGTGGTGTAGGATCTATGTGTAGGCTCCTATACTCTCTTCAAATGGAATGGTGATTTACACATGCAGTTTACCTGCACAGGGGACCTTCAGCATGTCCCCAAGCAAGTTATCATTTATCATGGCACAGCTACAACTGTATAGATTCTCCTGTGCCACTGCTGTGGATTGGGCAGAGCAGTTTGCCACACTGACTAGACCCAAAGCAGGCAGGCAGGATCAGATCCTGTGTAACCTCGGCTGAATCTGAACCAACATGGGAAACCTTCCTGTAAAACTGGCAGAGGAAGCCCCGGGGGCTCAGGCTGATGGCTGGAGCACCTCTCCTAAAAGATAGACTGAGGGAATTGGGGCTGTTCAGTCTAGAGAAGAGGAGGCTCAGAGGTGACCTTGTGGACTTCCAGTATCTGAAGGGGGCCTACAGAGGGGCTGGGGAGGGACTATTTAGGATGGCAGGTAGCGACAGGACTAGGGACAATGGAGCAAAGCTGGAGATGGGTAGATTTAGAGTGAATGTGAGGAGGGAGTTCTTCATTATGAGAGCGGTGAGAGCCTGGAATGGGTTGCCCAGGGAGGTGGTTGGGGCCCTATCCCTGGAGGTGTTTAAGGCCAGGCTGGATGGGGCTCTGGCCAGCCTGGTCTAGGGTGGGGTGTCCCAGCCTGGTGGGGGGGTTGGAACTGGATGATCAGGTGGTCCCTTCCAACGCTGAGTGATTCTGATTCCATAACTTCTGCAGTGAGTTGATCCTGCTGTGGCAGGGGGATTGGACTAGATGATCTTTTGGGGTCCCTTCCAATCCCTGATGATTCAATGATTCTAAATGCCAGTGTGTGGAACCCGCATGTGTGATCCTAAACATCCAAGTACATCGCGTGTACTCGGTGGTGTAGTGTGCTAAATGTACTGAGAGCTTTGATTATTAATAGTTCAGCTGCCAAATGAAGATATCTGTGTATATTTTATTCAAGAGCCCCGATGGACACGGCCCTACCGCAGAAGGAACACAAGCAAATCACCTTGATTTGACTTTAACGTTCTCCAGTTGCAAAAATGCCAGCAGGATGTGAATCAAACCGGGACTGACCGTAAACACGTCCCAGAGGAGGCACTGCTTTCTGCTGTTTAACTCAGTGACTGAAGAACTTGTATTCCCCTTATGGCAGACACTATTTTATTTGTACAAATAAGAATAAATACTTGGGGTATAGCAGTACAATAGGAATCTGCTCTGAGGCTCCTAACAGTGAGGAAAACAGCCACCAGTAACTCTGTTCTCAAGTGACAGATATCCAGCTGGGGCTGTTTTCACTTTTCCAAGGCATTCATTATGCTGAAAAATTTCCTAATTTATAGTTACAGAGATAAATTTCTTTATGGTTGTTTAGGTCCTGCCTGGGCTTCTCTCAAATGTCTCCTTGTCCTTGTTTTTACCCCCAAGTATTTCCAGAAAACACTATTTCTTCAGTCGCTGTTTTATAAGGTTTCTGCCTGTCAAAAAGGAGGGTTTTGTCCCTTTATCATCGTGACAGCCTTTGAATTCAATCAGACCAACACAACCAGCTGCAAATGTGAGAAGCAGGACCAGTGCCAGGACTGGGTTAACTTGTAGTTCTTTATAGTGGCAGCAGCGCTTCAGAATCTCTGCTGGAAGTGTATTTTGAGGTTTTCTGCAACAGTGTTGGCCCTTACTGTGGCCACCTCTCAGGAGCAGCTAGTGAGTCATAGAATCATACAATCATTAGGGATTGGAGGGGACCTCGAAAGATCATCTAGTCCAATCCCCCTGCCACAGCAGGCTCACCTAGACCCAGTCCCAGTCACTTTGTTGTGATGGCCTTATTGTCTGTCACAGAAACTTTGAGTGGTGACCGTGTGTGGCTTGAGTAAAGACCATCAGCAAGATTGAGTGCTTGAGTTGTTCCATCATAGCATGCCTGTGTGATGCCCCAAGCCCTTCTTGCCTGCCCCAGGCCCCACAGATTTGAAAGACATGTGAGGGCCAGTTGCTTAGACAGTGTTAATCACATGGGAATTGCTAATAGGGAAACTTCTTTCCTTGTGGAGCTTGTCATTAACAAGACTCTTTTTTGCCTTCCTTCCCATAAGCAAGCTGAATAATGATGACTTGGAAGGAGACACTGTTTCTCTTACTCCATCTCAGGTTCCTGGTAGGACTTTGGTTTTCCTGTAGACATGGTTTCACCACTCTTGGAGTTTCATTGCTACTTTAGCAAGGCTTGTTTGGCTCATTTTCACATTAGTCCATGGTTATTGTACTTGGAAAACAACAGCCTCCCTAATCTGAGGACGTATCCTGTGTGACTTGATCTAGGTGATCGTGCTCTGGCAGGGGTGATCTTTCAAGGTCCCTTCCAATCCCTAATGTTCTGTGTAGATTTCTGCTCTCCCCTTAGGGTACTCTGTGTCCCCCTTCTCCCTTGTAAAGCAGGTCACAGCTCCCCAGAGAAGGAAATCTTTGTTAGCTGGGATGCATTGGCACATTTCTGTGTGTCACCCCTTTTGCTGTGCTGGATAGACAGGGGCTTGTTTGGTAGTGCTGGCATCAGGCAGCTCTGCTGAGCTCAGCTGGTTGACTTCACCACATTGTTTTTCTACTTCATAAGACTGTTCTTCTCAAATCAATGACTTCAGTTGCAGGGCTGCCCACTTAAATTATCCTTTCATTTAAAATTTAGTTGAGCTCACAACAGTGTGGCTAGTGGCTGTTTTAGCAACTTGCTTTTTTCTGCTGTTCACAGAGTCAGAGAACATTAGGGATTGGAAGGGACCTCGAAAGATCATCCAGTCCAATCCCCCTGCCACATCAGAATCACCTAGACCAAGTCACACAGGAGTACATCCAAGCAGGTCTTAAACGTCTCCTGTGAAGGAGACTCCACAACCCCCTTGGGCAGCCCCTTCCAGTGCTCTGTCACCCTCACTGTGTAGAAGTACCTTGTCATATTGATGTGGAACCTCCCGTGTTCCAGCTCACACCCATTGCCCTTTGTCCTGTCATTAGATGACACTGAGAAGAGCCTGACTCCATCCTCCTGACACCTGCCCTTTCCATATTTATCAGCATTAATGAGGTCACCTCTCCATCTCCCTTTCTCCAAGTTAGAGACTCAGCTCCCTCAGCCTTTCCTCAACAGGGAGGCGTTCTACTCTGTCTTTTGGGATCAATTGGTTGAGTAAATGATTGGTTTGGCTGAATTGCTCTTTCCTCACCACATCCAGGAAACAAATGTCTGCCTCCCACTCTAGTGACAATTGCACATCAATCAGTGTCTATAGTGGTCTTATAGGACCAAGTTTCCAGTGGTATTTGTCTCTAGTAGAGTTTCCACCCCAAAACTTGAGTAGCCTCTGCTAGCTGCTTTCTGCTGTAGCAGGGTCACTAAAGTGTAGTAATGGTTTTGCAGTAAGCTCTGTCCTCCCTCACGTGAAGGAGCACCACTTACAGAAATGAGCAGTCTTTGAAGATGAAAGCGTGGCGACTCCTGTCTCTGGAATTTTGCTTTCTTCAGTGTGTCTTAAAATTCACCAACGGGTTAAGTTTATAAGTAATAACATTGGAAATATCACAGAACAGCTCTGTTGTGAAGACACTGGATCAGCCCTTCATTAAGGAAGACACTGTTGTTGGAAGTCGGTAGCTTTGAGCATGCTGTATCTGACATGGGTTTAGGTCTTCCCATCTTGTGCAAATAGGTCATCAGTGAGGTTAGGTCATCAGTTCTGAATTCCCTGTGAAGCTCTTGTTCCAGTAAACAGTGGTTTACTTTCATGAAGGCACAGGGATAACAGGGTCTGAAGGACTGACCCATCCCTTTGAGGCGTTTGTTGGTGACAAGTGTGGAACAAGTGACCAATATTGTGTCAGAGCTTTGTGCTGTGCCAGTTCTACAACATTATCTGTTGTTGAAATGCTTTGTAGTTCTAGTTCCTGTTGAGGGTGGGAGTAGCAATGGTGATGACCTTGGCTGTGAATGAGTTTCTGACTGGCTCCTCTGAGATGAGAGCAGGCTCCCTGGCATCACGCTCGGCCTCAGATCGCTGTGTGCTGCTTTGCTGCCCTGCTCCTCTGCCTTGGACATGTTTGGTCTGAAGTCTGTGCACTGATAGCCCTGCTGAAGACTGTTTTGAAAACACATTAAAAAATAATTTGTCAGGGGTCACCAGGCTGGGTGCTGGGAGTTACTGGGAGTTAACCAGCAGCACTGCTGCAGAGAAACCATCCACAGACCATCCTTGCTGTTGTAAGGAAGCAACTTGTGTAAAACACGGTGTGAAGAAGTGCCGATACGTGGACTGCGTCATGCAAGTGTGGGTCGTTCATTTTTTATGCTGCCTTCGTGTGCCCAGCCATGGGGTGTTCCAGTATGTCCCTTAGCAGGAGAGGTGCCAGCAGGTTTTTGCTGTTCAGCACAGAGCCATGAAGATGATGAAGGGATTGGGGCATCTCCCTGATGAGGAAAGGCTGAGAGAGCTGGGTCTCTTGAGCTTGGAGAAGAGGAGACTGAGGGGTGACCTCATTAATGTTTTTAAATATGTGAAGGGTGGGTGTCAGGAGGATGGAGCCAGACTCTGCTCAGTGTCATCTGAGGACAAGAGGCAAATGGTGTGAGCTGGAACACAGGAGGTTCTACTTAAATACAAGAAGGAACTTCTTCATGGTAAGAGTGACAGAGCAGTGGAAGGGGCTGCCCAGGAGGGTTGTTGAATCTCCTCAGGGGACATTTAAAACCCATCTAGATACGTTCCTGTGTGACTCAGTCTAGGTGATCCTGCTCTGGCAGAGGTATTGGACTGGATGATCTTTCGCGGTCCCTTCCAATCCCTAAAGCTCTGTGGTTCTGTGATTTTTGAACCTGGTTTTGCCCCTCTTTGCTGGGCTGTTACTATGAGCTCTGGCTTTTGCAGCTTTACCTGCCTGCTCATATAAGAACTGAACTAGCAAAGAACATACAACATGAGCTCTAAAAAAGAGGTTGCACTCCCTGCAGAATCTCTTCTGTGCTTGTGCTGAAAAGCTCCACGCTGAAGGGTTTGTATTTGAGGGGGTTCTCTCACAAACAGAAAGGCAGAACTGCAATTAGGCGAGCACCAGGGTCTTTCTGGCCGATTCCTCCCGTTCACACAGGATTGGGTTTGGTCCTTAGGCTGCTGCAGGCTGCTGGGCTCCAAGTCTGTCCTGCCTGGGCTCGACCCCTTCCTCCTCTCTGCTCTGTGCTGCTCACAACGTTCTGCCCAATACCAGCGATCCGGAATTGTATAGATTTCTATGAAGCTTAAGTAAGACATTCTAAAAAAAGAAAGCTGTGCCTCTAACTGCAATTATTAATTGTTAAGTAGTGATCCTGCGAGCTCTGGAAGTGCATTCCTTGCTGCTGCTGTCATCCCCGAGTGCATTTCCTGAGCTATTGTATTGTGAGCTCCCTGGACTTGCACAGTGCAAGCAGCAGCAGGCCTTGGCTCTTCTGAGACTGGAAATCCCCTCAAACAGCAATTAATTGCTGGGGATTTTAAGGCTAACAATTGTGTAATTTTTCAACTGTGAGGATCTGCTTTTGCTAGCCATGCTTTAAGCCCTTCGTTTTGAGCTTTATCTTAAAGCACAGTGACCATAACTGATTTAAGTCTGTAACTGGTGGGAGAGTTGCTATTTAAATGTTTGTTAATATTAATTTCCAGGCAGATTTAAATCAAAGCTGGGAACATTGAATTGTTTCTCTATCATCTGTAGTCATGAAAAGGTCTAAAAAACTAGTTTGAGCTTGGGAAGGGGGAAGAGCACCCCAATGTCCCACTTAGAAAAAAGACAGTAGCACATAAATAATTAATGTCATTGATACTGGCTGGCACCTGGCAAGAAGGTAGAAGAAGCTTTTAAATGTTATCCTTGGTCAGTGTTTTGTCTTTCCTCTAGTGCCTTCAGTACTGCAGCTGTTATTTCTTTCCCACATAGTCCCTATTTTGTGTCCAAGCACAGGCAGCTCCTACAGAAAGTGTGCATTTGCTCTTCAGACTTTTCAGCTGATCCCACTGGAGCTGGCTAAGGCTGTAGCTCTGGGATGATGGTGTGTTTCAGTGCAGGGAGAAATGGGGAATAAGCTGGAGTGATAAATGAGGTTTGGGGTTCGTTCTTTTCTTCCCCTTGTTCTTTGTTTGTCTCAGCAAAGTGTGGTGTGGTTACACACATCCTAAATTCACATTGTTTGCCACAGAGCTGAGGTCTTGCTCACTGCCTTTTATACTGTCTGTGCAGGACAGTGATTCTATGATTCCATGACTTGGGTTGTCCTTGTAGCCAGGGAGAACCCAAACAGAGGCAAGGCTGAGTGGTATGTATGTAGGTAAGAATCACAGAACATTAGGGGTTGGAAGGGACCTCGAAAGATAATCCAGTCCAATCCCCCATGACACAGCAGGATCACCTAGATCAAGTCACACAGAAACATATCTAGATGGGTTTTAGTCTCCAGGGAAGGAGACTCCACAGTCCCCCCACCCAGGCAGCCAGTTTCAGTGCTCTGACACCCTCACTAGGAAGAAGTTCCTGCTCATAATGATGTGGAAACTCCTGTGTTCCAGCTCACACCCACTGCCCCTTGTCCTGTCATTAGATGCCACTGAGCAGAGCCTGTGTCCACCCTCCTGACACCCACCCTTCACATATTTATAAACATTAATGAGGTCACCCCTCAGTCTCCATTTCTCCAAGCTCAAGAGACCCAGCTCCCTCAGCCTTTCCTCATCGGGAAGATGGCTGAAATCAGTGGATGTCACTGGGATGGACAAACGAGCTGTGACATTCAGTTTGAGTTGGGGCTGTGGGATTAGCTGCTTTAGAGCTCAACTCTTGGTTTTAGATGGATTCTCCTGTAGCTCTGTGCCCCTACATCGTATGATGTGTGTTACCCTCTAGTGCTGTCACCTACAGAATGCTGGTGGTGCTGCTGGCTTTTATTTGCTGTCCCAGCAGACCATGCCTGAGCAGTACCTGTGGCAGAGCCCCATTTCAAGCCACCTTTTGATGCAATGGAACTACTACCTGCTGCTTTGATGGCAGCTTTCTAACAGGTCACGCTGGTCACCTCTTTTCCCCATGGTACTTTGATCTGTGCAGTCTAGCAGCTTGTCAGGAGGCCCCATGGCAGTGTTGAGGGCTTTACATTCAAGAAGTATTTCTTGTAGTGCTCTTGTCACACAGCAAAATTAAGTGAATTTGATATAATCTGCTCTTGACAAATCTGTACTAGTTCTCAGCACGTGAGGAGAACTTCTGTCCTGGTTTTGGGGTGCTTCATTTTCCCTACTCAGAAATGAGATTTAGACCAGAGTATGTGGCAGAGAGTTAGATGGTTGAAATGAGAAAGGTGTTGTGGTGACCAGGGTTGGAGAGGGCTTTGCATCTGAGCTTTTGAAAGGCATTTGAGCCCTGTTTCCAGTCTCTCAGGAACCAAAGCAGGAAAGCTGCCTGGACTCCAGCTCCTACTGATAAACTTCAATGCAAAATCTTGCCATCTCAGTACTAAATTGTATGTGTGTGGCAGATTTTGCAGGACTAAACATCTTTCATGAAGAGAAGCAAATCACATCTTAGCATCATCACAGAGCGCTGTGTAAAGCTGTGGTGCTTCCACACAACAGGAAGCCTCTGAAGGCTGCTCTGAGAGATTCTTCCTGTTCTAAATGAGCATCCTTAAAAAACCTGAACCATTTGCCATCACTCCGTGTTTGCTTCCCTTCTTGACCTTTTCCACGCTTGATCTTCATTCCTTTGGTCTGTATTGTCTATCTCTGGATTTTCTCGTTGCCCTAAGCTGAATTGTCTACATTTTGCACTGCGGGCATCTCTTTCAGAGTGAGGTTTAAATTATTGACGTTATTTAATGTACCATTGACCTGACTTGTTTTCCCTCATGGCACTTCTGCAGAAACTCTCCGTGCTTTGCCAAATGCTTTAACCTGAGTGCGTCTGACTTTATGGATGTGCTTCTGTCATCCCCCTCCACTACGGGAAGGCGAGGGGTTCACTGCGAAAGGAGTAGTTCCAGTCATTTTGGGTTTATCTGCCTTAGCTTATTCGCCATGCTTTGTGGCTTGGCTCAAGTTACTAATCATAGCATCACTTGTAAATGTTGGTAATTGGTCTTTGTACAAAGTACTAGCAGAAATACTAAATTCTCTATGGAGCAGTTTAGTGGCTTCTCCTGGAGAACAGGGGAGAGATCCATTTGCTTAACTGCATGTAGGGAACTCGTAGCAGCACGCTGAGTTTTGCTGTGCAGCTTTGCTCTAGACCAAAATGAAGATTAGGCTACAGTCTAGTAAATGATGAAACTTCACTTCAGCAAAACCTTTTGCTGACCTGTAGCCACGTTGATCAGAGAGCGGTGATATCCTCGCTGTGTTCATGGTATGCAGAGTGTGGTGTTTCTGTGGTAGTCATCTGAGCAGGAACAGCCGCAGGTTGCATTACAGACCTTGGAACTGTAGCCCTAGTAAAAGCAGGAGCTTCCATACCATCTGTTTCTAAATTTTGCAAGTGCAGAGCTGGATTTTTCTCCCTGCTAAGCCTGATTTAAGCTGCAGCTTGTTGGTTGCTCATTTCTGAACCGCAGCTCTGGGTGCAGAGATGGGGACTGCAGTGTCAGTAGAAATGTGCGGGTGTGTGTTATGGGTGAAATCACAGCGCTGCTCCACTCTGGTTGTTTTCTAAAGGCAGGATGTAATGGGGGGGTTGGTGGTGTCTGGTTCCAGACCACCGCAGTGACACAAATTACAGCACATCCCTCCAAAACCCACACTGGTGGCACTGGGGGGGAGCTGTGGAAGTCTGTAACACTTCAGCTGGCGTGTGAAATTGTGGTTGTAGCTGCTAATTTTTATCATTGGGAGAGTCGTTTGTATAGTGGCATTTCCCCCAATATACTGACAGGACTGATGATCTCTTTGGGTCCCTTCCAACCCCTAACATCCTATGAGTTGCACTCTCATATAATCACACATAAAATGCATCTGATGTGCTAATGGTTCCAGCTGCAGTGTGGCTGCTGCAGTTGGTGTGCGTTAGAGCTAGCAGGAACACAGGGAGCAGCACCTCTGGTTTTACAGGGCTAAGGGAAAACATAAACAGACACTGAACAGCAGCTGCAGCTCTTGTTCTGCTAGGCAGTGTTTACGGTTGTTCTCAGTTCACCTCCCCTTTGCTTGTTAACAGGAGTTTTGTGATGGGAGTTGAGAGGTGGCAGCTCAGAGCTCCTGCCCGCACGCCCACAGCAGTGCCACACAGCGTGTGCCGGCAGCGCTTCCTCGGCGCTTACAGGTCTGAGTTATGTTGTTCGGTGACATTCATGCTGAATGACATCATACCCTACACTAATTGAGAATAGTCCAGCTCCACCACACCAAGAAGTCTACCCTTCTGTGAATGGCTTTGTGAATCACTGGTGAGTGCCTTGGTCACCTGACAGTCTGGTTGGAAAATCTAAAATCCTTCTGTGATGCCACATGTCCCTCCTCCCCCTCCATCTGCATGGGGGTAGGACTGAACTTTATCCCTCCAGATAAACCTGCTGTTCATTTGCTACTCTGCAGAAGGGGTTTGGAGCACAGCTCTGCGGAGGCTGTGCTAGTGGCAGTGGGTTCAGACCCATGGGGAGGACAGAGCAGTGCAGGCACAGGATGTGCCAAGGGAAACGTTCAGGCTTGGGCTCTGTTCTCTGCCTCTTCTTTGTGGTGCAGGGCCTTGCTGATTAAGATCACTGAAAACTCTCCTTATTGCCAGTTAGCTTGTGCTACTTCATGCGTTTGTGAAGCGCGACGGCTCTCCAGGCGCCACTCAGTCAGATGACACAGACTCTTCTTTTCTGGAGGTGAGCTACAAACGGTGCCTTGAGCCGTGAAGGATACGATCATACTGTGTGCTGATTGGAAATGGTTGTCATCTTGCTGTGCCTGTCTGGTCTCTGTTGGGGAATGGTTAGTTTGAGAGCTTTAACCAGCACAAATCTCCGGAGCATGTTGCAGCTGGATATTGGCAGCTGTAGCATCGTGCCTGCTCACTGCAGTTCAAGTATGTAGCCTTTGGCAAAAAAACTAGTCTGTCTTTTGCTGGGGGCTGCAGCAAAAATACATTTAACCAAAAGCTGGGGTTGTAAGTTCTTATAAAGGACATGGCTCCAAGTGCCTCTGGACCCACGTGAGAATGGGGGAAAAATGCATCCTGAAAAGAAAAAGGGCTGAGGAAAGCGTGAAATGTAGTAGTGAGATAGTTGAAGGCATCTCCCACTTGTCTCAGGCAGCCTGTTGGCTGCACATTGGTTTGTTGCTGTGGGACTGCGTCTGCAGCGTCATGCGGGGTTTATCCTGTCCTTGCAGAAGCCTGTCTCTTCCCTGTTTTCATCAGACAGTGTGTGAACCTTTCTGGTTCAGCCTTAAGACCCGATGGACAAAAGTTCTGCGCTGCTGATGTCCATAAAGGAAGTGGCACCTTCTCAGGCTTTTCAGCCCGTGGTGTGATCCTGGAGGTAGCCTGACCTACTGCCTCTGGAAGTTTTAAAACCTGCTTTTCATGCAAGCGCTTGAGCCATCCTTCACATAATCCACTTTTAATTGGCTGGATCATGTCTGCAAGTGGCTAGGTTGTCATCTGCTGGCTTTCCAGCCAAACACACAAGTACAGGCTGGCTGTCAGAGTGCAGAGCTTGTCTGAGTTGAGTCCCTTGGCTGCACCATCTCCAGGATGCAAATCGCTGCCTGGGCTCACCGTGAGCAGCACCTTGTCTTTGCAGCAGGAGGCAGCTCAGGGAAGTCCTTTGTACCCACAAGTGTGCTGACATGTCTGTGAAGCAATTACAAAAATCAGATAAATCTTAATCGTGTCTTCATCTAAAAACTGCCAAAATGTACTGAGTCTTGTTTCAGTTTTGTTTTTCCCATGTTCTGTGAAGGTTGATAAGAGAAGGATCTTTGGCCAAGAGCTGACTTGTGCCTTGTTGCTTATGTGTAGATGTGGAAGAGTGACTTGCTTGTACAGTAAAGAGCAAATGTGGCAGTGTCCCAGGGAGTTGATTTTAACTTACTGGAGCTGTTCTTTGGTGCTGAGTAGCGCTCTGGTGTCGCAGAATCACAGAACAGTAGGGATTGGAAGCGACCTCGAAAGTTCCCCTAGTCCAACCCCCCTGCCACAGCAGGATCCCCTAAACCCAGTTGCACAGGAACATGGCCAGGTGGGTTTGAACATCTCCAGAGGAGACTCATGTCCTCCTGTTGCTTGAGTTAATCTTGTAGCTAGAGAAATACGAGGATTTCTAGTGATGTTGCTCATTGTTTTCCTCATGTTTCCCTCATGAAATAGTTACAGGCCAAGGTCTCCTTGGAATTAAAGTTTGCAGGAGAGGTCATGGGCAACAAAAAGGGCTTCTTCAAATACATTGCAGGTAAAACTAAAACTAGAGGCAGTGTAGACCCCTGCTGAATGAGGTGGGTGCCCTGAAGACAGAGGATACAGAGAAAGCAGAGATTCTNTGAGAGAGTCCAGCACAGAGCAACAGGGGTGATGAAGGTAGAACACCTCCCTGATGAGGAAAAGCTGAAGGAGCTGGGTCTCTTTAGTTTGGAGGAGACTGAGGGGTGACCTCATTAATGTCTATAAGTATTTGAAGAGTGGGTGTCAGGAGGATGGAGCCAGGCTCTTCTCACTGTCATCTAGTGATAGGACAAGGGGCTATGAGTGTGAGCTGGAACATAGGAGGTTCCATATATATATGATAAGGAACTTCTTCCCGGTGATGATGATGGAGCTCTGGAAGGGGCTGCCCAGGGGAGTTGTGGAGTCTCTCTCTCTGGAGACATTTAAAACCCACCTGGATGTGCTCCTGTGTGACTTGGTCTAGGTGATCCTGCTGTGGCAGGGGGATTGGACTGGATGATCTTTCAAGGTCCCTTCCAGTCCCTGATGTTCTGTGATGCTGTGACCCTAGTTGCTGCTATTAGCAGAAATCCTGTTACCTCCTCATCATGAGTCACTGGTTGCTTGTTACTGGCTTCAGATCAGCAGTGGGAGGCTTGGAAGCAGGGGGTACTGACAAGGAGAAAGTCTGGTGGAATAATCTGTGTAAGGGAGGCAAAAGGAATGCAGAGGGAAATGAGGAGGAAGCTATAGGAAAGCACTACTTTTGCTGTCCTGTGGGGATCCTAGGAAGCTCTGGCTTCTCCCAGAGTCTGCACTGCAGGGAGACGACTATGCAGTGCTGGGAAATCTGTTTGGTCACCTCTAAGAAAATAGCAGGAGGAGCAGTGAAAGATGGAGAGCAGAGACTAATGAGAATGAAGCTACAACAATTTTTTTTCCCCTCACTCAGTCTAGTGAAGTCTTTCTCAACTGTGTGTTCTCTTACCTTCCTTGCACCAGTGATTCTATGGTTGCAGGACTGGCTGGCTCGGAGAAACACATCCCCTCCTCTCCCTAAAATGTCCTAGCTCTGTGTCAGATGCCCTCGCTGAGCTTTTGTGCCTTGCAGCTGGTTACCATTGGATCCGACACAAAAGACAGCATTTCCCCACTTTGGCAACCATCACCCTCACTGCATGCATGTGCAACCACTGTGAAGGCCAGCACTGGCCAGCTACCAGAGAAGAGGGCTGAATCTGCCCCATCGTCAGTGTGAGGCTGCCAGGAGTCTGCTGCATGTGCACAGAAGGAGAACATCTGGGGGATTTAAGAGTTGGGGCTTTGCTGGCTGGAAACCAGTTACCTGTGCATAGTGGAGGCAGAGAGTACCCTCCAGGGAGGCTGTTATGGAGCCTCTTTAAATGAGATTTGCTCAACTAGATCCCTGCAGCTGCCTGAAGAGATGGTCTCTGTGCACTTGTGTTGGTCAAGAGGTTCTTCTTTTTGATGACTTGGCTCTGATCTGACTTAAATGGTTTGATGGAGCCACACAGTGAGTGACCCTCCATGGCAGAAAGATGGAAAAACAACTGTTTTCAGAGTTACTGTAGGGTGCTTCAGTCTAGAGGCTTCAAATTCAACAGCTTTCCCTCCTTGCCTGCTCTCATCTAGTTTGAAGATGTAAATGCAGGCCAGCCTGGAGCTATTGTCACTGCTGCTGTTCTTCTGTCCTTTGCTTTTAAAGACAGAGTACGAAAATTCAGGGTAGATGCTAAGGATTTCTTGGGGCCTGTGCTGCCAGCTGAGGCATTTAACCATTTTTCTGAAAATGCCTTTAAATGACTGAAAATCCTTCTGCAATCCACAGAAAACAGTTGCAAATTCTCACTGTCCTCTTCATCTGCTGTTTAACCTCCACCAAAAGTTTCAGAGGCTGTGGTTCTGCAACACTCTTCAAAAGAACATCTCAAAACATTTAACTCTTCCAGTTCTCATGTGTTCTTTGCTGGGGCTGAGAACTTAGATCTGTAAACCTTTCTCTCATAGCCACCAGTTTTAAGTTTGAGATGCTGAGATGCAGTACACGGAGCAGAGCAGCAAAGTGTTCGCTGAGCTTTCGTTGTGGCTGCATGGATCTCGTGTCTTTACTGTGAAGAAACACTTTGAGAATTAAAGGAGCTGTCACAGAAGGTAGCTGTAAGGTGCCTTTGTAAATGTGCATGTTGAGTGACTGATCAGTGTGTGAGGTTTGCAGAATCAGCCCTGCACCCATCTGCCCTCCTGTGACTGTGGCACTGCACCCCAGGGCTCTGGGCTTGAGGTCTGGGCAGGTGTAAGAACAAAGTCTCCATTCTGGGTGACTGTAGCTGCTGGGCTGGATGCAAGACGGAGGCAAAATATTTGTGAATCTACTTTTTTGAGGGATGAAGTCCGTTTGCTGATTTTTCCAGCAATGAATCAGTCACCCACTCCTTTGGGCATGAATAACACAACTAAGTCCAGGAAGTGTCATCATCCAGTGAATCTCAGTCTTGAGTGAGGAAGAAAGAGGATTTCCTGTGAACTCCTCAGGAGTTACTCATTCCTGATCTTAAGGCTCTCATAAATCATAGGATCATAGAATCATCAGGGATTGGAAGGGACCTCGAAAGATCATCCAGTCCAATCCCCCTGCCAGAGCAGGCTCACCTGACTGGAGAAGCCATGGAATCAGAGTCACTCAAGGTAGGAAGGAACCATCATCCAGTTCCAACCCCCCCCAGCACACCATTTGGTGCCTCCAGTTGCCTCAAGGTGCACGTGAGGGTTCCAGACAGACTTTGTGAGTCCCTTTCCTCCAAAAACAGGCTGGAGGTGGGTTCCTCTGCAGGGCTGTGCCATGGAAATCACCTCCTGGATCCTTCCACCTAGTGTACCTCGCAGCTGCCTGGCCAGGCAGTAGGTCAGTGCATGAGCTCACTCGTTTGTGTTAGCTTCTCTGTGTTCCTCAGTGTGTGCAGAATCAAAGCCAACAGTGTCTCATCTCGAGATCAAGATTAGAAAATGAGTAACTTTGCCAAGGAATGTGTTAATTGAAAGAACAGCAGTTAAAACCACTGCCTTCGTGGAAGGTTATGGCTCTCTAATTACACCTCTTAGTACTGAGATGGAAGCACATTTAACACTGACATCTTCACTAATAATTAATTTGATCGGTTTTCGTCTGAGCGGTGTCGTTAGAGCCTCAATATTGTGTGTATTTCCTGTTTGTACATACAGTCCCTTCCAGGCAGTGCAGGTGTGCACTGTTTGTTACAGACACTCACTACAGCTACACCAGAAGGGTGTTTCATGGTGTTAAGCTGAGAAGAGAGTGACAGAACTATGGGAAAGGCAAGTGGTGGTAACCTCTCATCTGTGCTCATTAAATCATGCCTTTGTCAAGGCTTTTGGTCAGTGCAGTTCTGAGCAGCCACTTAGTGCACTTGGAGCCAGCACAGCACAGATAGAAACTTCAAAGAGTTGGGTACTTGTGGTATTTTTATGTGGCTTTAAGAAGCTGTGCTTTTCCCCCATTGCCTTGAAAAGAGAGAGAATGGAGACTTCTTGTTAGATGGAATAAATATTGCCCTGATTTCAGTGTTCTGTGGCATCTCAATTACCTTTTGCAAACTGTAGGCCAGTCTTTGGAAAGAATTGGAAGTGCACAGGTGTGACCATGACGTGTTGTACTGGTTTGGGCTGGGATGTAATTTGTTTTAGCACTAGTTCCTATGGTGCTGTGGGTTTGTGGGCCTGGTGTTGGTTACGGTGGGATGTGTGGGGTATCGCTGCTGTTTGGCTCATCACTGTGCCCCACCAGGGAGCTGGGAGGACACCCAGCTGGGACAGCCAACCCCTGCTGATCAGAGGCTCACCCCAGACCATCCAGCACGGTGCTCACAAGAGAAGCTGGGAAAGAAGGGAAGACATCTGGACCTCAAGCATTTGTCTTCCCAAGACAGGCAGCGGATGCTCCCCAGGTCACCACTCAGTGGAGGTGCGACGAGGTGTGTGGATGAGCAAGGAGCCCAGTTGTGAGAGAAGGTCATGTGTAATGTGGGAAAGTTTTGAGATTCAGCCTTCTGATTGCTTAGCAAACATTCATAAGTGCAGACAAAGCTTGACTGGGTAGTTTTATTACTTTGTGATATGCTTGCAAATTTAGCAGTCCATTTAGAAACCCGAAACACTGAGGTGTGGTCGTAAAAGAATTGTGGAAAGTAATTTGAAAAGTCAGGTGTGACCCAGGGAATTGTAACGTGAATTCCGTGACCCTTTGGCCTATTAGAGCTTGAGGAAAGAATTGATAAAAGAGTTGAAATACAACCTTAAAAGAACACGTTTTTATTTTCTACAGCCTTCAAGTTACACTTTGACTTTTCAAAATCCTATTATAGAACTATTACAGCGTGGTTTTTATTTGCTTGCTGGGATGTGATTTAATGTGCTCTCGTAGAGACAAGGGCTGGGTGGTGTCATCATAGAATCATTAGGGATTGGAAGGGACCTGGAAAGATCATCTAGTCCAATCCCCCTGCCACAGCAGGATCATGAAGCCTTAAGTGTATGCCAGCCTCCCAGCTGGCTTATTTAAGTATAAATCTCATATGTATATACACACAAGGTGGCAGCCCTTGTATTTGCAAGCTTGAAATGAATAAAGTTTCCAAAGTAGGCAGATATGGCTGGTTACTCATCTGCTGGTGTTCTGGAAGCTGCATAGTAGGTGATACCAGCTCACATCTGCTCTCCAGCAGCTCTGTTGCAGAGGCAGGAGATGCACCTTGATCTCCTTCACATCTGCTCACCCACTGCTGCTCAACACAGAGAGGTCAGCTGGGTGGAGAAGAGGTATCGGTGGGAGAAGTGGTTGTTACCCATGTTTTAATTTGTTATTGTTAGAGCTGACTTCTGTGTTCTCACCAGTCTTGCAGAAGTACTCTGGACTTAAACTGAGGAGGAGGAGGATGGCAGTGTGGCACAGTGGCTGTACTGCCATGGCTCAGGTTGGGCCCTCTTGGAGGGCAAGGGGAGAGGGGGAAGGAGGAACAGCTCATTGTGTTGCTGAAGCAGGTGCTCAGATTTCCCTGCGTGATCCTGACGCCAGAAAACTGGCAGCACAGTGTTTGTGCAGTTTCTGTTTCCTCGTTCCAGCAGATAAATGAGATATGGCTGTAAGGTGAGACTGGGCTCTGCTCGGGCTGCTGGCAGCCTGTCTGGGTGCTGTGTGCACTTACTCCCTTCAGGAGAGGCCCTTCTCCAGCAGCTAATGGACCCCAGTGAGGCTTCTGCTCTGGCACGTGTTTGGAAGTAGCTTTGACTTCTGTCCCTTTGCAGCAGTGGAAGCGATGGGTGACCAGGCTCTTGCTCTCCATGCGTCACCCCTTTGATTCTACTCCACTGCCTCATCACTCATCTCACTTTAGTTTCTCTGGGGCTGTTGTCCAATTCCCTTGGTGGCTGATGTGGCACTACTCATGGCTTAGTGGAAGGGACAGTGTGGGGTAACACACATAGGTGCTGTCGCCCAGCTTGGCGCTCTCACCATGCACGCAGAGTAGACCAGAAGTGCTTGTTCTTTGTCTCTCCTCTGGTTTCCACTCACCTGGCCTCCCCAAGGCTGCCTGTGGTAGCGCAGAAGCCCTCTGACCACGCAGTGCGCTTGGCCTCTGTGTACGGGCACGGGGCAGACAGTGTCCCGTGAGGGCAGGTGGTCTGTAGGGTGATGCTGGAAGAGATCCCTTAAGGGCCAACTCGCCGACTCTTCTGACCAAATCAGGAAGGCACAGCTTTACAGCACAGCCAACACTCTGTGGAAGTTGTCCTGTGTTGTTTTAGGGCCATGTGTGCCCAGCTTGCTGCAGATAAGGCATTCAGAAGACAAGTGGTGGAGGAGGCATGGCTATGGTTAAAATGGGTAACGACTGAGAGGTCTGGAGGATCCTTCCTGACCTTGGAGCCTGTTTGCAGTGGAAGCTGCTCCTTGTGAAATCAAAGGCAGGAGGGTGTTGTTCCTGTTTGCCTCCTCTAGCAATATTTGGTTTGTTCTGAAAATCTAAAATGAAATATTGACTACTTCTGACATCAGATCTCAAGAGCTTTACCCCCTTTTTTTCCTGAAGGAAACTGAAGTGTGGTCTGTGTACAGAAGCTCCATGACCAGCACCTCCTTCTGTGATATTATTTAACTGTGATATCTATAGTTCAGTAAATGAAATGGATTGTTTTCCATGTGCTGGAGCTGTTCATGCACTGCCTCCACGATAACAAAACAGGATTCCTGAACGCTGCCCCGGCCGTCCTTTCCTCACTGTCCACAGCCCAGGGCGACTGGTTTAACTTTAGTGGTTTAATTTCCTCTTTGGGAACCAGAACACTAGCAGCATTATTCCCATTAACTTATTGCCATAATTGCTGTCTTCCAAGGTTTGTTCCTAGCAGCGAAGCGTGCTGCTCTTACAGGTTGCGCTAAACACTGCACAAGGGGTGTCCAGCTCTGGCAGGTTGCTTGGACTAGATGATCTTTCAAGATCCCTTCCAATCCCTAATGTTCTGTGATTCCCAGTGTTTCATAGAATCAAGATTCATAGAATCGTTAGGGATTGGAAGGGACCTCGAAAGATCATCTAGTCCCACCCCCTGCCCAGGCAGGATCACCCAGACCAAGTCACACAGGAACACATCCAGGTGGGTCTTAAACATCTCCAGAGAAGGAGACTCCACAACCACCCTGGGCAGCCCCTTCCAGTGCTCTGCCACCTTCACTGGGAAGAAGTTCCTTCTGATATTGATGTGGAACCTCCTCTGTTCCATCTTACAACCGTTGCCCCTCGTCCTATCACTAGATGACATGCTGTTCCCACATGTTGGATTTTGCTGCTTGTAGTAACTACCAAGACTAGTGTTTTGGAAGTAGTGTTTGAGCACCGTGCTGCTGCCCACTTCAAGCAGAAGTGCTCTGCCCGTAGTTGGGGTCTGGGTTTGTGTAATAGCGACGTGCACTGATGTTAACAACACAGAGCTCTCTGCCGGTGTGGTGTGCCACTTTGGAAAGCTGTTGGGGAAAAAGACAAGAGAATTTATAATCCTGAGAGCTTGAGTTCTAGCCCTGACTGGCTCCAAATGTAAACTGTTCCAAACTGTTGTCGTTGCAGGCAGAATGCCAGCCCCTGAGCAGACCCCCATGGTGGAGGAGGGACTGCCACAGACAACACAGGAGACCTCCACAGGCCCAGGCATGGAACCAGAGACCACTGCCACTACCATTTTAGCTTCTGTAAAGGAACAGGTACCTGCCTTGTTTTCAGCAGTTCACTGTCTGTTGTGCAGTTAACCACTGTCGCTTATTGCTTTGTCGCAAAAGCCCATTATTGCTTCTGAAATGTGTTTGCAGGGTTAGTACAGAATATTTTGTGTATCTGAGTGCCAGAGTCTGAATATAAAGGGTTGGTTTAATTGCCTGGAGCAGGAGCATCGCTTCGGTATTCAGCATCCCTTGGAATGTGTGTGCTGCTGTGAATCAGACTTGGAACGCCGGTTTATTGTTTAAAAGAGAAAAAAGTCTTCTGTAGAATTATGGACATTGAGAAGCTGATCCCTTCTGTAATGTTGAGTTATGGGGTTACAGAAACCTGCAAGATTGACTGTATTTTATTGAAGAACGGGTTTTGAATTCAGAGTTCAACTTGAGTTATCCATACCAAGGCAGCAAATGTATTTTAAATCTGCAACACGCTGAAGGACGGGTATCTTAGTGATGGTCTCTGTAGGGGAAATAAAACTCTGTTTGAAAGCAAGTTCAGCCTTAATATTATGTAAAGATCATTCAAGGGCAAAAAAATGGCAGCTTTCCTAAGAAACGTTCCCAGTAATTTGTTCTGGTGTGTGGTTGGTTTGCTTTCTTAAAAAAGAACAGAGAGGTGGTAGTTTGGTTTTCATTGTCAGAACTAGAAATAACGAGCCTCCTCCTTGGCCTAATATGTGAATTGGAATATCTGAGTTTCAGGATGAATCTAGTTTGCTGTCCCTTTCAGACTTTAAGATAAATCAGTACTGGGTTCTGGGTACTGTCTCTGAATGCAAACACTTCAGTTCACATAAAAGTCATGTTTTTTTAAAAAAATGCCAGTTGGATTGTACTGTGATGGTATCAACAGATTTTGTACCCACAGAACCTTCATTCTTAAACTGTCTGCAGGATGATGGAATTTGGGGCTTCATTTTCATGCCAAAGTGAATGGTTTCAGAAATATTTTAAGATGACACGAGCAGCTAATAATTTCATAGTGATACTGACACTAGTGTTAAATATTCCAGTGCCAAGGGGTTAATGCTGGGCTGTTGAGCTGTGAGTGATCAGTCATTGGTGTTACATTGATGTGAAGTTGGGTCTCCTGGTCTGAGACAGCTGTTTGCCTCGTGCCATCTTAGCTCATGCGCTTCAGGTGTGTTTGTGGTGGCTTTGAGTTGGCCTGCTCTGTTCAGCACCTCACAAAACTGATGGCCATCGTGATAGCCTACCTGGTGGGCTGCCCAGAATGTCAGTGCAGGTCACCCTCAGCTGCCACGTTTGTGTGCTTCGATGCAACAGGGACTGTGAAGACAGGGCATACAGCTGTGACCCCATCCATCATCTGTAAGGGGCTGGTAGCTGAGTGTGCTGAGCCTGGCAGTGCTCCTGTTCCTATCCAAGGAGGGCTTTCCTCTTGTTTTCAGAGGGAAAAACAACAATGGCCGGTTGCCTCATTATCAAAAGGAGGTCAAAACCTCTTCCTGTTGCCATTCATAAAAGGACCATTAAGTGTGTGGACTGTTAAAGAACTTGATTCTGATGAAGGGAAAAAGTAAAGCTGTGTTTAGTAGATGGGCACAGGCCTCAGAGCTGTAGCCTGACTTGAAAACCTGCAGCCACATCAGAGAGAAGTGGGATGTAAGTTGTCCTGTGCTCCTGAGAAGTGATAGCGCAGAAGAATTAAGAGCTGAGCTGCTGCTTTCTGGTGTTTTTTTTTCTGTTGATAGTAGTTGTGGACACTGACATGTTCAACACCCTTCCTGTGTGGCAGAAAGCCCAGGACAGAATATTTTCCAGCGTGGTTATTTACTTTACATTAAGCATGAGCAGCAACTGCTGCGCTGTTTGCCGTGTCCTGGCTTCCTTTCGTACAGGAATAATCCCCCTTTACTGGCAGCAGGTCAGGATTTGTAAAACAGAGCAGGAGCCACACCTTAGTCACTTCACAAACACTTAGTGCAGTACAAACACACTTTGGAAAAGTCTTCATTATTGTGCAAAATGTGAACTTAGTCAGAGGTTTGCAGTTTCTAAGGTACTTGTGAAGTGGGTCGATGGGTTTTGTTCCATCTTACAAGCTTTCTGCTGCTGTGGCGCAGGTACCGTTACGTGACCAGTTAGCCCGGCTGGTCTGGGAACCCTACAAGCTGCTTTAAATAAACTCACTGTGTGTTTCTTTTCCTTTGAAAACAACTTTTGTACCAAACAGGGAGGGGGATGCGGTGAGTGCGCCCTGTGCAGTCTGTCACTGAGGCAGAACTGTCCCCCTCCCAAACCTCCATCCGTTGAGGTTTGGGAAAGGAACATTTGGGTTCACTTCTGCTGTTAGAAGTTCGTATCCACAGAACAAGCGTGATCCACGCAGGCATTTTGGTGGCTGCAGCTCTGAGCTGTCCTGACAAAGCTCGGGTGTTTTAATTGCAAGCACGTGCCTAATGAGTGTAAGTTATGACACTGCCACCACATCCACCACTGGTGTTGAGTGGGGAGGGAGGATAGTTCTTTTACCCATGGAAGGCTACTGTGTTTGCAGATACACTAGGATGGCCTTTTGGAGGAAGATCAAGGGAAGAGCTGGCTCTTACTGGTGAAAATTCATGTTGCTACTAGAGGAATTCCTTCTTGAATGCAGGGCAGTCCCCTGGCTGACTGTAAGTTGGGGAGACCTCATCGCTCTCTACAACTGTCTTCAGATATGGCAGAGATGTCGGTGCTGGTCTTTCCTCACAGGTAGTTAGTGAAAGAACCAGAGGGAAGGGTTTCAGGCTCCAACAGGGTAGATTTAGATTAGACATCAGGAAAAAATTCTTCACAGAGAGAGTGGTCAGGCACTGGAATGAGCTGCCCAGAGTGGTGGCTGAGTCCCCATCCCTGGATGAGTTTGAGATGCTCAGATGTAGTGTTGGGGGATCTGCTTAGGGGTGAACTTGTAGAGTGGGATTTATGGTTGGACTCGATGATCCCAAGGCTCTTTTCCAATCTGAATGATTTTATGATTCTTAAGAAGCTGAAGCATATTTTGGCTTCTTTTTAGTGGATTCAGTGATGGGTTGTAGGTTTCTTTGGGGTTTTTTGTTTGGGCAGGAGGTTGCTTTCTGTGATTTGATTTGTAGGCAAGCGCTGGGTTTTTGGTTGTTTGGTTTCGTGGTGCTTTTTTGAAAAGCATGCGTTTCACTAATAAAATATTATCAAGTTTCCATGCTAATGGACAAAAGTGTCTCAGGAATGCTGAAACAAGTTTTATATAAAACTAAAACATGAAACTTTGAGTCCTGCTGAGTATTTGCATAAAAGTTGGGTTGAGTTCTCCAGGGAGTCTCTTACCCATATTAAAAGTAACTTGAGTATTTTCATGCTGAAATAACAAGTTGTTAAAAATAGTAGGGACAGCGTCACAGCAGTAACTTTTTTGGGGTGTAGGATGTTGGCAGTTAGTTGCCAGCTCCTCCAGACGGGTTTGTGGAGTCGCTGCTCCTTTACACGTGCGGGCCATATGCTGCCGAGCTGGCAAGATTAAATGGGATCACTTGGGACTGTGAATTTCCTGCTTAGCATGGTAGTTTTCCTTTTCAGCAATTAGGCTGAGAGGAAAGATCTCAGCAGGAAAAAATGCCCACCGGTCCAGTTCTCAAAAGTAACGCGAGTGTGGGGGTTCAGGCTTCAACTGGGGAAGGTCAGACTGGGCATCAGGAAGAATGGTCAGGCCCAGGAATGGGCTGCCTGGGGTGGTGGTTGAGAACTCATCCCTGGATGAGTTTGAGATGCTTAGATGTGGTGTTGGGGGATCTGTTTAGGAGTGAACTTGTAGAGTAGGACTGATGGTTGGACTCGATGATCCCAAAGGTCTTTTCCAACCTGAATGATTCTATGATTCCATAAAATCATGGGCTCCGAGGAGCACCTTCAGCAGGGGCAGGGCTCCTAGTGTTTTTGCTCTCTGATCTCATTGAGTTTGACACCAAAAGATGGACAACTTCTCACACAACTTCTCATCTCTTGTGAACTGGTGACTGTGGAGTGGGAATGTGACTGGGTTGGCCGTTGGATGAATAATTGCAAATCTCTTGGGTTTTCCTAAGTGCTTTCCTGGAAGCGTTCACTTCCGTGCGACACTTAGTGTCGCTGTGCTGAGCCATACTGCACACCAAGGACACGTGTGCCTTGCTTTTCTCTCACCCTCATTGTTCAAGTACAAAATCCATAGCATAATCACTGAGATTATTTTTATTAAACAGGTTTTGCAGTGAGTGAGACAGCAAAAATCTAAGTTTCTTGGGTGGAAATGCAAGAGAAGGTCCTCTCCCTACAGCAAACAATTCACTAGTCCCAGTTTAAAAACACTTTTAGCAGAATGGCAGTGTCCTGATGCTAAGTTTAGGTGATTTCCTTAACAATTAAGATATGTGTTGCTTCATATTGAGTGGACTGTGATCAGACTGTGTGGGAACATCACTTCAACAAGACATCTGAAAGAAGAGACCTGCTAAAGGCACTTCTGGTAGTCAGGCACAACCGCTGAACAGCCTCACTTGGAAGTTCTGATTTGCGTGCACGTAGCGAGCACTTGGGTGAGCAGATGCTTTTCATTAAATGGACTTCCAGGCTTTGCCCAAGTGAAACAAACATCTTTGTCAACAGTTTCTAAACGACTGAAAGAACTGAGGGGTTTTCCAACTCTCTTTAATAGTGTGTTTGATTGCGCAGGTCATTCTTTCCCTGTTTAACCCTGGAACTTGGAAGCCTACTGTTTGTGCTGCTCACAAGCATTTCCAGTTTTGACTAATCAAGTCTGAGTACTCCACTTCCAGATGCTCACACTCTAGGACATAATGTACCTGCTCCTGTCTCACATGAAGTGACCAGCTCACTTCCTTAATCCACATTCTGCGTAGTCCTTTGAAGGTCTAGACATTGATTTTTTTCTTTCTAGCCTGCACTGCTAGGCTTCTGAGGAGAACATCCCCTGCCAAGAGCTGTAGGTACCCCTGAAGTGTGCTGGAGTATTTATACCTGCAACAACACTTTGGATGTTACTGAGCTCTGTCCACCAGCCAGCAGAAGGTACTCTTAGCCTCAGCATCAATTAAAACCCAGCGCTGTAACAAACCAAGGAGGTGCAGCTGGAGTGCCCACCGTTGAGTACCTTGAGTGGCATCCTCCCCTCTGCCACTGACTTAGAGAAAGCTTTCTATGAATGGCTCAAATTTTGATCCCTCACCAGCTAGAGCAGCACTGAACTCTTTTACCCAACTAGTGAACAATGCAGGCAGGGACGTATTAAGGGCTTTAATGGTCTGCTGCTGCTGAATACCGAGTAAATGCGATCAGCCAACAGTGGTAGCTGTGTCATTTCACATCCTCTAATCTGTGATTCTCTTTGCTCTGCCCAATTTTTTGTCTTTTGTCTTCAGCTGTGGAAGCTGGTGAGATACTGAAAGCATGCAAATGTGCTGGGGTGCATGTGAGTAAGCTGTATTTTTACAGAAGGTGTTCAGGTTGGTGCCATATAGTTAGTTAACAGTGAAGGGGTTTGTTTCTTAGGAGGTTCAGGTGAGGAATTTAAACCCTAAGTCATGGCAGTGTGATACTCCTCTTGGAAAAACACAGTACTCAGTGGGTTTTTAAGAAGCCAATTGCTTGATCTAGCTCTGAATTACAGCAAGTGAAAACATGTAGAGCTCTGCATGGACCAGTGCAAGAGGTTAATGTGAAGAAGGTGAGGATGAACCTAATTCTGTTCAGCCTCTTCCTCGCTGGGCTTTGGTATCATAAAATGTCCAAACGTAGGGGTAAATGTGATGATAGGTAAGTGGAGATGGGAGTGTTGCTCTCAAGCACAAGCTGCACTTTCCCAGATCATCAGCTTGAACTGCTGGAAGAGGCAGCACTGAATTGCTCAGCAGGCAGTGTTTTATGGTTATGGAAGTGCTGCACAGTTTGTGAAACACTGAGGTGGTAACTGCAAGGCAAAGACAGTGACATCTGGCAGTTGAAGTGACGTGGCGTGCCCCAACTCAAAATAGTATCCCTCCTAGCCCTGGTTTTACCACAGCAGCCACCAACAACTGGTAGAAGCCAAGAAGCTTCAAGACATGCTTCTCCCTGCCTGTGGTGTTGTCTCTCAGACGTCCCAGCTGCCCAACCTTGATCTGACTCTCCAGACATGTGCCATTTAAACAAGTCTGTGACTTCCCTTCCTTAGCCGTTGCTGCTGGTTCCTGCATAGTGATCACCTGAAAACCTTTGGGGGTCAGTGGTGTCCCTGTTTGTGTAAAGTTATCTGTATTTTACCAGGGGGTTTCGAATCACAGCAGGGCAGGAGGACAGTAGTGCTGATTTTTCAGGCTCCTCACTCTCATCCTTGTTACTGACAGCTACGAGTTCCTCATTAACAAAGGTGGGAATGTTGGATCCCTACAACGTGGAGTTGCACTAAGGTGCAAAGAGAGAGCACGGGATTGCCTCTAAGCCTTCTTTTATCATCCAAAGCCTACAACAGGAGAATGGCAATCTTCATGCTCAGCCACACGCATTACGCTCCCATTACTCGTTTCCAAATGTCTGTTGTTAATAGCCCAGCACAGCGTGATGGCAATTGTTTGCACTTGCCAGGGAGCCACAAGCCTGTCAGAGGAACTCAGCTTTCCGATGAAGCGTGTTTTGTCTGCGTGGTTGGTACCACTGTGTCTCGCAGCGGTGAACACTTTGAATTGCCTTCTTGAGTGAGACCTCATCGTGGTTGCAGACAGCGACTGCTTGGCATGCAGAGCTGGCCGGAGCTGTGCATGGTCTCCTGGGGAGTGTGCTGGGGTGTCAGCACGGGCTTTGGCCTCCTGCAGAATCACAGACCATTAGTCTCCTTCACTGGAGATAAGTTTAAGACCCACCTGGATGTGTTCCTGTGTGACTTGGTCTAGGTGATCCTGCTGTGGCAGGGGGATTGGACTAGATGATCTTTCGAGGTCTCCCTTCCAATCCCTAATGTTCTGTGATTGGAGAGGACCTCAAAAGATCATCCAGTCCAATCCCCCTGTCACAGCAGGATCACCTAGATCCAGTCGCACAGGAACACATCCAGGCAGGAAACTTCTGCCTGTGAAAGGAAATGACCCAGCTTTCAAATGTGCTGGGTTTGGGTTTGCACTCCTGGAGTCTGTGACTGCCTTTTCATAGCTGCTTGGTTTCTTCTCTCTCTCAAACCCTGTCGGCGCTGCCGTTCCTCAAGTGTAGCTGGACCTACAGCCAGCAGCCTTTGTAGCCTTGTGTTAGGAAATCTGGTCTGTGGCTTTGCAGTGGAATTCACAAAAGCTGTAGTTCTGTGAGGTCGTTAAGTGGTTGCTGTGCATGCTGACTGGAATTACAGGGCTTCTTTTTCCTTTGATGAATATTGAGGCAGTTCTTTTCAAAGCAGCTCAGGCCAAGGCTTTGTGGTGCCTGTTTCAGAGCTTTGACTGGTGCTTTTGGTGCAGATTGGCAGCACGGTTCTGTAGTCTGCATCTATAGTGTTCGTACGTTCCTACCCACGTGGATGTTCCTCTGCAGGTGAAAACAAGCTGATTAACTATTTCACTTGACTCAGAGGCTGCTACTGTAAAAAGCAGTTAACTGCAGTTTCTACCCCAGCTATTTGAGGGGTGGGTGTCAGGAGGATGGCGCTGGGCTGTTCTCGGTGTCATGTAGTGATAGGACAAGGGGCAATGGTTGTAAGCTGGAACATAGGAGGTTCCACATCAACCTGAGAAGGAACTTCTTCACGGTGAGGGTGACAGAGCACTGGAACAGGCTGCCCAGGGGGGTTGTGGAGTCTCCTTCTCTGGAGATGTTCAAGACCCGACTGGACAGGTTCCTGTGTGACTTGGTTTAGGTGATCCTGCTGTTGCAGGCGGATTGGACTAGATGATCTTTCGAGGTCCCTTCCGATCAGTAATGATTCTATGATTCTATGATTCTATGATACTGTGTTGCTAGCAGGCAGCACTGCATGAGAGCATCTAGTGGAGGAGCACACACTTGCCACCACCTCCAGAGGAGCTGGCCATTCCTGCCATAGATAGAACACTGTCTGGTAGGTACTGAGTTCAAGGGCACTGAGCTGCTGGAGAGCCATGGAGATGATGGAGTGGAACAGATCTCCCTTATGAGGAAAGGCTGAGGGAGCTGGGTCTCTTTAGCTTGGAGAAAAGGAGACTGAGGGGTGACCCAGGGAATGTTTATAAATATGTGAAAGGTGGGCGTCAGGAAGATGGAGCCAGGCTCTGCTCAGTGTCATCTAATGATAGGACAGGGGGCACTGGGTGTGAGCTGGCCCATTGGAGGTTCCACATAAATATCAGACGGAACTTCTTCAAGGTGAGAGTGACAGAGCCCTGGAAGGGGCTGCCCAGAAGAGTTGTGGAGTCTCCTTCTCTGGAGACGTTTCAAATCTGCCTGGCCATGTTCCCGTGAGACTTGGTCTAGGTGATCCTGCTGTAGCAGGGGGATTGGACTGGATGATCTTTCGAGGTCCCTTCCAACCCCTGATGTTGTGTGATTCTGTGAACACTTCTGGTAGGTACACACGGCAGTAGTAGTTGTCTGCCCAGTGTGGTAGCAGGTGTCAGCACGAGAAGGTGTGAGCTAGGAAGGTGATCAGTGCACTGGTTAGGACTCTTTTTTAATCGTAGAATTGTTTAAGCCAAAAGGAAGAAAGGGGCTTAAAACATGAGGTATTCCAGCTGTAAAGAAGATGGTACCTCTGGAGTTGTCTCTCTGATGTATTCACAGAGGTATTTCAGACATGCCAGCTACAGCTGCAGAGACAAAGTGAGGGACTGTTGTGACATGAAAAGGGGTGATGGTTAAACTGAGAAAAGGCGATTCGAACTGGACATGAAGCAGCAGCTTTTTCACAATGCCTGGAAGTGGAACAGGTTGCCCTGGGAGGCTGTGGATGCTCTGTTCCTGGAAGCATTTGAGGCCAGGTTGGGTAGGCCTTAAGACAACCTGGTCTTGAGGCAGAGAGGTTGTACTAGGTGCCCTTTGAAGGTTCCTTCCAACCCAAACCATTCCATCACTCAAAATCTCACTGATTTTTTTTTTTTAATTGCCTGAAATCCTAAAAAAATCAGATGTGATTATTGGAATTCTGTTGAACTTTGTCTTCCAGATGAGGAATTTGAATATTCTCTGAGGAGTTCTTGGGATGGGTAGGAAGCTCTGTACCTTTTCATACCTTAAAATGTAGACTGGGAAGTGAGAAAAATACTGCTGATCTTGCAGTTCCTGCGTTTTGTCTTGACCTCTCTTCTGTAGCTCTTACTCTTTGTGGTGTTTTTGAGAAGATTCTCTTGCACTGGTCACTCTTTTTGCTTCAATGGGGCGCTCTTGTCTTTTAAACCTACAGCTGTTCTAGATCTGCAAAGTGTGAATTGTTATTGATTTTTATATTACTACCTCAATTAACTGGTTCATCTCTTAAACACCCTTAGGGGAGAAGCACATGACAGACTGGTTTGAGAAGCTGTTACTGTGTAGATGCAAGATGGTTGACCAGCCCAGATTTTATTTTCCCTCTTGTGTGTCTGATTCTGATCTAGTTAACAGATCAGTAAACAACAACAGGTAACTTGTGTTCAGACTCATGGTTTGGAACAATGAGTTAAATACTGACTTGAAAGTAAGGAACAGGTAGCAGCTTTAAACGTGGCATAACTATTTTATATTATGGCTGCAAACAGTGTTCGCTGGGAAAATAAGTTCTCACTTATAAATCCCTTTGCCTTTTTTGGGTTAATACACATTTCAGTGTGTTGTCTCCAAAGACACAGTGTCCAGGGCAGCTGACTGAATGCACCTGCACCAGTGTGGCAGAACATGAAGTCCAGTCAGTCTAAGACCTGATATCAGCCTGTGACAACGGAGTCTCTGCTACTGTCACTTGTCATACAAGCCTTCTGATATTATACCTGTGTGATCCACAGGATCTGCTCTTGTCCCCAGGTTATCAAGTCCATGAGGGTTTTCAGATCAAGATTAAAAAGCTCTACCTTTAGAAGTCTGTGTAAAAGCAGGTCTTACTAAAATGTGAGTTTAGGACTTGGGTCCCAGCATTTTCTTTCCTATCTAACTGTGCAAAGCTTTTCTAATGATGAAGCTTGACAGTGGATGCCAAGGAGATGGAAGAGTGGACAGGAGGAGGGTGAGGACCCCATCTCCCTCCTGGTTTGCAGGTGTATTTTAACAACTCCTGGGTGTTCTGTTCAGTCGACCTGTTGTTAGTGAAGCAGCAGTCCTAGTTCTGTGGGTGCGTGTGTCCTGTGGCAGCAGTGGGCAAGTCCCGTGTCCTGGAGGCAAACAGCTTTGCTGACCAGTGTTTGGAATTTGGGGGTTTGTTTATTCACTGTGTTAGTGAGCTCTGAGGAGTGCTTGAAAGCACCTCCAATTCCTTTGGTGTGCTGGCAGCAACAGGAGCTCTTGTGGAGTACCTTTTACAGGCTGGTTTGTGGAGCTCCAACCAGACTTTGAGGAGCGATTTGGTGGGGTTTGGTCATCTAACCCTTGCAGTCATTCATCCAACACACAGAAGCTGCAGAGATGCAGCTACTATGTGGTGCAGGTGCCTGATTTACACTCAGAAAATCACCCACAGTAGTAACTGGCACTTCAGAGTAATGATCTTGTGCTGTGTTTGACTTGTACGTAAGACTTGCCTCACGGTGTTATTAACTAACGATGTTCTTCTATGTGTACGTGGTACTGAGCAGCTTACTTAGACTTCAGGAGACGTAGAATATCAGTTGGAAAAATAATACCATTGCCTGAAACAACCCCTTAATGTTGTTACCCAAAGCTAACTGGGGCTGACAATGTCACTAATATCCCTGATGTTGTAGCATAGACTTCAGTGTGTCATGTCTGTAGAAGTTGCCAGACTTGAACACACCAACGTGCTGTAGAGCACTTGTGTTCTCCATGTCTTCCTCCAAGCACGGCGTTCCAAAAGCCTTTTCCAGAGACTGAGGTTTGGTACCTTTGCCCAAGAAATACAACAAAAGCTGAAGCCATGACCTAGCACATCTCAGCCAGTTTGAAATAATCGATGTTAAGGGTTTGAATGCAGAAGCTGGGACGCGGCATAGCTTAAGGATTTGGAGTTGGGCAGTTGGGAAGGTCAGGATACAGAATTTTCCATGATATCTTGTTTGACTGTAGGCACCAATCTTGTTAGATTGTGGCAACAAATTTTGGTTGTGGGGCTAATGAAATCCGCAGATGCTTAAACATGTTTCCTTTTGCAACAGGTGATCGATCAGTTTCTGCATGGGTCACTGATTTCAGAACCAGTTCATTCCCACTTTAATCCCCACGCAGTTCATTCCACTAAGGAAGAGTCAAACCAAGAAACAGGATTGTGATGGAACAGTGATTGTTTCCGAATTAATCCACACCCACATTTTAACATCAAGAATGCTTTTCTTTTTATTTTGAAATTTCAGGAGCTCCAATTTCAAAGACTTACCAGAGAACTGGAAGTGGAAAGGCAAATTGTGGCTAATCAGCTAGAAAGATGTAGGCTTGGAGCAGAATCACCAAGTATCGCCAGCACAAGGTACAAGTCCTGATGCCTTTGCTTTCATACGTCCCATAAATCAGAGGGTTTGTGAGTAGTGCGGGCGTCCTGCATACGTAACGTTCTCACCGGCAGCTGTTCACCCTCCACTGACATCTGAATATTTACAAATGCACGTTTGCTGTACTGAGTTATGGGACAGAGGCCTCTTTAATAATGGATCACAGTTTCCATAGAGTGTATGTAGAGCTTTAATTTATCTTTAAATATGTGTAAATACTTCTGAGAGCCACCTGAAGAGAGATGCAGTGGACATGTACATGTTGGTGTCCAAGCAACGCGGTACTCCAGTTCCTTAATTACTTCTTTCCTGAATTGACTGTGTAGTCTCATCCAGCTTTTCTGAAATCCTTTCTGTTGTTGTGTTTGCTCTCAGGGAGCATCTTGCTCTCAGCATACTGTTAGCATATTTAAAAGGTGTGGAACGTGCCTGGTGTATTTCACGTGCAGCTGTATGAGCCTCGATGACCGTGCGCTCTCCCTGAACCCTTTACACCTGCGTTTCAGGTTGTGGCACACCTGTACACAGAGAGTGTGCTCTGGGGATCATCACTGCTTGTTCCTATAGTCTTTGGGCAGTAATCTTGGGTATCATTCTGAAATGTTAATCATCATATATAAATCATGAGTGTTAATAAATAATCTCTATTTTAATTAGATGCTTTCATTCCCCCATGACTAGCGGTTCCCAGTGTAGTTATAAGTGTTGTTGAAAGCATCAGGGTAATCCAATGCAGAACAGTATCACAGCAGCAAAGCTTACAGCCTTAAAAAGATACCAGTGCTTCCCCAAACTCAGTGATGTAGTTGTTTTGCTAAGGCAGGTAAGAGATTAAATAAACTCCAGAGGGCACGGGGAAAAGGCTGGGAAACAGAGTGTTGTGCCAAGAGGTTGACTGAGGACAGCTGACAGCCCTGAAACTGAGAGCAGCACTGGGAGAGGTAGAGGGTGCATCCTTTCACCAGCTGTAAGAATTGTCTGACACTCTTATGTTAAAAAATCAAAACAATGACAAAATCTATAAAAGCAAGCAAAACGAAAGCCTGAGGTGTGAACAGACACCTTTGCTTAAGCTCTGTGTCCCTGAGTGAATTCCTTGTGTCCAAGTCAGTGCTTTAATCTGCTTCAGCGCAGCTAGAACACCAGAGTTTCCTTGTGGAGGTCCAGCTAAGGGTTTGTTGACTGTGCTGGGCTCCCCGAAGCCAGCCTTGGCCTGGAGGTGTCTTGCCTTGCGGGGCAGGTGCTGACATGAAGACACAGGCACTCGTGGCAGCGTATGCCAGTCCTTGTGGCTGCAGCCTGTGCTTCAGGCTGTTCTGTCTGTCAGTCAGGTCACTGCTCTGAGCCAGCTGGTGACAGCTGCTGAGGGAAGGAGGAAACGCGAGATCAGTACCTGAAACCAGCTCAAACCTGTGCAGCTCAAGTGTGTGGATTTGCAGCTGGTCTGCATGGCTGGGAGCCCAGGTGCCGGCGTGCTCTGGAGCGCCGACGGTGCAGACGTACGCCTGCACAGATTCTTGTGCAGGCAGGCATCAGCAACCACACTGTCCCCTCCTTGAGCGTGCCTGAGGAGAGCTCTCCTTTCAGCAGCTCCAGTCATCGTGTTACTGCTGGTCCACACGTGTGTGGTGTGTCCAGGTGAACAGAGCAAAGGGAAGATGCTGGTGGTTGAGGTTTGTTCGGCTGTTGCCCACCTGAGTTACAACTCTACGGTGCTGTAGATGCAGGCAGCACATAGGAGTAGCCTTTTACACAGCCTGATTTGCTTGCTCCAGGGGAGTGACAGATGAGGACAGGAGATCTGCAGAACCCAAGAAACTGCAGTGTCATGAGTGGAGCAGGAAGCACTAGATCAGCTGCAGCCCTGCATTCCAATAGGGCTTTATTTTTGTGTTCCTGTAGGTTACCTCTCTGTCAAAATTATCCCTTCTCATAATGATTTTTGTAAATGAGCACTCAGCACTTCGGAGATATCTCATGGCATCCCATAAACCTTCAAAGCTCTTAAGAGGCTGAAGTGCTACATGATTAGTGTTGCTTGCAAGTATTAAATATTTTAGCCTGTGCTCTCTGCTACGGGATCGGAGATGATGGACTGGCAAGAACAGTGTGAGGCTGCAGTTGTATCTTCTAACTTTGGCTTCATGCTGTAGCATGCTCAGGTTTCTCTGCAGAAGCCACTGGGCTGTTGATGCTCCCACACAGACACAGGACTGCAGCAAACTTCCCATCCATGGGGTTACTGTTCTGTTGAACTCGGTCTGAGCTGCCAGAGGTGCAGGAGCATGTGCTGATGCAGGTGTATACCGGTACAGATGGAGGGTCAGCAGCCTCTCTGTGCAAACCGCAGCACCCAGCCTGGCACTTGTGGAAGTGGAGTGGGTGCAAGGAAATGGAAGGGTGGATGCAAAGGCTCTCACCCTTCCTGCTCTGATTTGTAACATGCAGCTTGTCACCGGCAACACAGCAGAAGTCCCCAGTGGGCACACGAGACTTCACCCGATGCAAATGCTCCGGTAGGTCATACAGAAATGTTCACACTTCAACTTTCTGAGCTGTTAGTCTGAGTAACAATGTGCCTGCCTGAAGCCTGCTGCGTGGGGTGAAATTCAGCATGGTTCAGAGCGGCTGCCGTGGTTCACCTTCTTCGCTCTTCCCGTTGCCGATTGGAAAACGATGCGGCTTCCCGCAGCGGCAGCAAATGGTCCAGAGTGGTCCGGGAGACCTGCACTCTGTGACACGCACAGACACTGGAGTTCATGGCCACTCACTTTTTCCCCCTTGAAAAAGGAGCGCGAGCAGCGCCCGTGGTTTTGCTGGGAAGCCAACACGCCGTTGCGTGGAGCGGTGCCTTCTGTCCCACTTGAGGAGCAGCAGCTCGCCAAACGCTCCCAGCCACTCGGGGCATTCCCAGCGTGCGGCAGCACGTCTGTCCTGACAGGGCTGCTTGGGGTGTAATTAACCTCACAGAAACTGCTTTAATTTGGTTCCTATGATGATTCAAATGTTTCAGCAGTTCCACAAGGTGGATATGGAATGGCTTGCCTGTATTGGAGTATGTGATGTCACCAGGCTTCCATGGCAAATTACAAGCTCTGTGAAACTTGCCTTTCGAATCGCTGTGCTTTCAAGGCAGGAAGAAGGAATTATAGTAATTAAAACTATTTGTTTATTTACACGCACTGAATTCAACAACAAATCAATTAAAGGGCTGCCTTCAATTTAAAAGTAAGAACAGATAGACTTAATTTTCTTTGAAGAGCTTCAGTGTACAACATAAACAGGGCTAAAATTTAGCTGTGTAGTGAGGACCTGTAATTCCAGATCCAGTTCATCATTACAGAGCCATCAGGAGAACATTTTGAGGGCAGATACTAGTAGCCCATTACCTAGTGCAGCGTATTACAAATCGGCTTTGTGGAGTCTCTGTTCTCTGTATTACAGATTACTGACTGCGGTGATACCGTGTGACCTCAATTTCAGAGCTTTAGAATGGACTCTAGGCTTGTTCTTCCCATTTTTTTAGAGCAGGCTCTTTGCCTGTTCCTCTGCCTGTGCTATGTGACTGAACTTTGAAATGCCCTCACTTTAGAGTCGTCTAGGGAAATGAACATATTTTTTCTTATCTTTCATTTCTGCTAATTCTGGAACAGCCAGGTGATGATAGTGCAGGTCCTTTGCTGCAGAGTTCCAGGGTTTCTCACGGAGCTGTGTGTGCACCACATTCACTCAGACTGTTCTTCCAGGGAGAAGCTGTAATCGCTTCACAAATAACCATCCGTAGCTGTTTGTTCCCTCCTGCGAGCTGGAGGCCGTCACCTTCTTTCCTGAAGCACCTTAGCAGGTTCTCTCATGCAAAGTCTGGGTTTGCATAAGTCCCAGTTTAAACTGTGCTGCTGAAGCTGGTTCCAGCTAATCTCCTTGACCCAGCACTCAGGTGAGCTGACACAACTCGTGAGGTTATGGTGGCTCCATTTTGGGGCAGGCAGCCGCTGGGTGCTGTGGGTTAAACCCATAGGGTGACGTTCCCTTACCCAGCTCTGGCACGGAGCCTGATTTTGTTGATGTACTTGTTCAGTGCTTCTGACCCTGCAGCACTGCCAGTGACATCAGCTTTGTCTAAAAACAGTTGTGCTTCTGGGCTTGGACTAGGTGGTTCTGGTGGAAAGAGCACTGAGACAGTTCAGGCTTACGTCTGGGTGTGATGGAGCCTGTGTTTGAGCACCTTTCTCTCTGCAAACATCTCAAACAGATTGGAACCACTGATGGCAGATGAGCCTGGAAACACTCTTGTAGAGTTCCGCTCTTCACCTGTGGGTCTCCACACCAAGTCACAGTCTGTTCAGCTGGGCCACTTCATGGGCATTCTGAAAAAAAATAGCTTAGTGTTGCTCTGCAAAAGTCACTGAGTTGCAGGCTGAGGGAAGAGTAGCCAACACATAGGCTAATAACTGAGTAAGTTGGCTTTCAGACTCTCCTGTTCCTTTAGACTTCACTGACACTCTAGCGGGTTGTTTGCCTGCGTGCAACCTCAGCACTTTTTTGTAAGCAAAGTATTTGTGTATAAAAAGGCTCCTAAATGACTATTTTAGAAAACACCAAGTACTTTTCGTGTTGCTATGCTAAAGCTTTTCATCATTGGTAGCTGTGGTAAAAAGAAGTAAAACAAGTCATACCAATTTAGAAATCAGTTTTGTGTTGATATTTAGACGTCATCCATCTGATGCGTGCTTCCCCTTTCAATAGCTTTCTGTTTGGAAAGCTGCTGCAGCTTTCTAATCATCACAAAAAAAGATTGAATATTCCAAGTTTGATGGGCTCTAGTAGTTTTTATAGAAAAACTTGTCTAATTTTAACAGTGCACTGATGTGCCTTGCATTTCCCTACAAAGGTATTGCCAACACATGAAAGAGCCTTGCTTTGTAGAGGAAGCTAAAAGGTTTAAGGGTAGTTTGATATCAAAGAGTTACTGGGAAGATGTAAGAGATGCCGGGGTTTACACTGACATTAGACACCTGCTTGTTTTTGTGAAGGAGCTGATTCTGAAGGCATCTCTTGGGCCATGACAATGAGCCATCTGTTGTGTGCGTGTCGTGGTCTGTTGGGTGGTTTGACTCCTCATCGTGCGCAGAGGTCAGGAATCTCTCTGGAAGGCTGGAAATTGAGATAATGAAAGCTGTAGGGCTGTTTCTACACGCTTGTCCAACTGCCTTGCCTGTTGGAGCAGAATACAACCCCCAAACTTGCACTGGTGGAGCCTACTGTGAGCAGGAAATGCTCCTCCCCTAGAATCAGTTTGGTTGCTGCCCATCTCACCCCTGTGCCTGCGAGCGCTTGCTCTACGTGTTTGATTTGTCATTGTGCTGTATGTGGGAAGTCCTCAAGTCATGCAGTAAGTGAGAGAGTGTTCCCACTGAGCTCAGACAACATCCAACACTCTTAAGGTGTCAGGTGCTGCTGTTGCTTCCATGTGCTGTTGAAATTTTGTCTGCCGGGGGTTTTCATACAGGTTTTTTTTACTTTGGCTAAAAAAATAGAGAGTCAGTCCAGACCAGCCACGTGGTTCATTTTTGTGATGATGTTTTTTCTTTCTGCAGCTCTACTGAGAAGTCATTTCCTTGGAGATCATCAGGTATTGCCTTTTACATGTGCATTTTGCTTTGGGCCCCAAACCTTTCTTGGCATCCGCTGCATGTTTTGAAGTGAAGTGAACGCTGGCAGCCACACACTGCGTATCTTTCTCAGCATCTTCGCTGAAGAATAGCAGTAGTATCCTCTCTCTCACACATGAAGAGGCTTGTGTGTTCCTCTGTCACTCTAAAGACTCTGTTACTGTCTTAGAGGGAGTTGCAGGTACTTCTCTTGCAGCTCTCTGTGCCTTTGTGTGTGTTTTGACCATACGCACCTCGATGTGCATGGGGTCTCCTCTGCCAGTAATTCAGAAGTGCTTTTGGGTCTTCCCCTGGGCAGGTAAGGATCATGACAAATACTCTCTGTCAGGAGTTTCAAAACTGATTTTCTCTTGACAAATGCTCTTACTCACCTGAGAAATCTACAGTAAGCAAAAGTTTGCCTGAGAGTGCTTTTTTAGTTCTGTGTCTTGGGATAGCTTGGACTTTCTTTACAAAACACCTTGTAAATACTTTTACATCCCTGTTGGGTGTGTTGGATAGGAGTGGGTCTTGGCAGTGACATTCAGGTGCCCATGGAAACAGTCCGGTCTGTCCTTCACAGATGAGAGCTTTTAACAAGTGAGGGGTTTGCACCAGTTAAAACATTTAGTTGTTTGAAGCTGATCTCAACAGCATCGTCTCTTCCGAGCGGCCAAGAGCACGTGCGGAAGTAAACACGTCAGAACCAGGAACAGGACCTGGGCTTCCTGTGAACTGCTTTTGGCACTGTATTGTCTTTCTCTGAAATCACATCCTCATGGCAGAGTCATACTGAGGAAAGCTGGCCTGATGTACTCAAAATGCAATTAGTATCTTAGTGGCTTGTGCCAAGCTTCATTAACCCAGTTCTGCCTCCTGTTAATGCTGTACCTTTGCATAAGGACACGTCCAGTTCTGCTGCACAGAGCACCACACACCAGCTCTCTGCTGGTTCACTCAAGCAGATTCAGAATTAGAATAACTGGAACTATTTTAGGTAAATAAGTCTCTCTCAGTCTCTACTTTCCCAGCTCCTTCCTAGTTTTTCCTTGATTTTAAAACTCAGCTCTTAAACCTGTGTGTAACTGCATTTCCACAGTTTCATTTAGTTGTTCCTCTCTGTCGTGTCTTCACCTCAGCATTTTCCTGTCTGTTGTGTCTCCTGTTCTCAGCAGCCTTGGCGTGCACATTGTTCTAGTCACGGTGCTTTTCAGGTTTTGCTCTAGCAATGTTTTTAAAATCTACCAGGCAAATCTGGTTTGTAAGTAACTGAGAAATTAGTTTTACTTAATCTTTCAGTGAGAACATTATTTTTGTGGGGTTTTTTGTTAATCACATTGTTTCCCTTGATTCTGCCATGTTCCTTTGATTCTTTTCTCTCAGTAGTCTTTCTGTTCCTTAGAAATGTCCTGTGCACATCTCTGCTAAGTTCACTTAACATACAGCCAACCCCTGGGCTTCTGTTTAAATGCCACATGTGTTACTGTAAATCTAGATGTGTATTTCTCACACCTCTGTGTATCTGAATCACAGAACATTAGGGATTGGAACTGGCCTCCAAAGATCATCTAGTGCAGTCCCCCCACCAGACCAGGATCACCGAGATCGAGTCACATAGGAACATATCTGGGAGGGTTTTAAATGTCTCCACAACCCCCCTGGGCAGCCCCTTCCAGTGCTCTGTCACTCTCACTGGGAAGTTGTTCCTTCTCATATTTAATGTGGAACCTCCTGTGTTCCAGTTTACACCTGTTGCCCCTTGTCTTGTCATTAGATGCCACTGAGCAGAGCCTGGTTCCATCCTCCTGACATGCACCTTTCACATATTTATAAATGTTTGAAACAAAGGTGCTTTTGTCTGCATTATTGTTCTGATCAAACTTAATGTTTACTATTGTGTTGTGATTACAGCAAGATTGTAGGTGTTGCTTAGAATCATAGAATCATCAGGGATTGGAAGGCACCCCGAAAGATCATCTAGTCCAATCCCCCTGCCACAGCAGGATCAACTCACTGGAGAAGTTATGGAATCAGAATCACTCAGGGTTGGAAGGAACCACCTGATCATCCAGTTCTAACCCCCCCACCATGGGCAGGGACACCCCACCCTAGACCAGGCTGGCCAGAGCCCCATCCAGCCTGGCCTTAAACACCTCCAGGGATAGGGCCCCAACCAACTCCCTGGGCAACCCAGTCCAGGCTCTCACAGTGAAGAACTCCCTCCTCACATTCACTCTAAATCTACCCATCTCCAGCTTTGCTCCATTGCCCCCAGTCCTGTCACTACCTGCCATCCTAAATAGTCCCTCCCCAACCCCTCTGTAGGCCCCTCTCAGATACTGAGATTAACCCCTTGTTTTGAAGAAGAGTCACTAGATGATGCTTTGCCAGCTGCAGTCCAGAAAGTACTGGAGTTACCGACAAATGAAAACACTTGCTAAAGTCACCTCTTTCTCTTGACTGAGACAGTAGTTTACATCAGAAGCCATCAGTAGATGATGTGGTGAGATGTGACCGTAGCTGCCATCGCTTCATGCGTCAGCAGAATTACACAGAGTCTTTAACAGAAATAAGTGCTGTTGTTTTCTGGATGCTCGTAAATAGAGTATTAGATCAGCAGCCAGTTGTGCAGAGGCTGTTGTTTGATTCGGGGCCCTCTCCTCGTTATTTACAGCAGCGGAGCGCGATAGACAACAATCAATTTATTGTGCAGTCTTGCCTTTGTTAGAGACCCTAAACAATCTTCATTTTTTAGCACTGTGAAAGCATTTGCTTGGTGGCAAATGTGTGATGGCAGCAGGGTTTTGGTTCAGAGCTCGGTGTTGGGAACATCTGTACGGCCCTGCACAATTGAACCTTATTCTTCCCCTGTGTCTCTGCCACAAGCCATTATTTGTCAGCCTGATGGTCAGCACCACCTAGTAACCCACAGGGACTTGTATTACATGAACAGAAAAGATCAAAGATTAAAGTATTGGTGGCTAATGGTCATTTAAATGCCCTAGTCCTCACAAGTATTTTATTCTTTCAAATGTACAGCACCCACTAATATCTGCTAAAACCTGCTCTTGAGTTAGAGTAACTGGAGCCAGGCAAGCGCGGTGCTTCACCGTTGGTTCTCTCTATCGGTTCTAGGCTGGTGATTAAGTTAATGGATGTGTAGTAACACTTCTTATTCAATCTTAATTATATTTGGTCAAGATACTCCTATTGTAAATTAATTAGCGTCAGATTTTACTAGACAGTTCTGACCTCAGAATGTTCTGTGATAAATCACAGCCTGTAATTTCTGAGGAGTATGGATTTTTTTTTAAGAAGCTAACTCTGGTGTTTGGACAGTGCTCAAACATTCCTCACAGTTGCAATTAGTGAGTAACATTTTTAGTATGAACGCTCCATTACGGGCAAGTGTGCGAGTAGTGGGACACCGGCATCTTGTGCACAGCTGTTGGTAGAAGTCAGAGTATTTCTTTACAGTAGCCTCAGTACTCTGGTTCTATTTCATATTGTTCCTCATGCCCCTGTTTTCCTCAGAATGTGTTTGACTCTTTCCTTTCTTCACCAATAGGACTGTGATGTCTCCTTTGCTTTCTCTCATGTGCTGACACTGTCCTTGCTGTCTGTAAGGTTCAGCTCACGTTCTTACAGCTGAAGTTGCCTTGAGAGCTGTTAAATGTTTGGGTAGTCATATAGGAAAGACACAAGTGTGTAAGATTTGCAGCAGCCTCTGCTGATGCTGCACAAACAGGGATGCAACTCATCTTTTACTTAAGCTCTAGAGATTGCAGGACCTCAGGACAGTTGCTCTCCTCTGCAGCACAGATGCACAGTACTTCTGCTCTGCAGGGTATTCTTGCTGGGTCACTAAAGCAGGTTGGAATATACATTTGCAAATCTAGGACTGCAGAACTGCATCAAAACTCAGGGAAGACAATTCTCAGACATTAATACTAATGTTCTTTTCATGTAGTTTGGTAGGTGATGCCTGTCTACCGTTAGACTCTGTTTGTACAAGTGGGAAGTTCTTCCTTAACATGTGTGAGTTTGCAGGGATCAAAAATATGGAACATGGCATTCATCTAATGAATTTATTCTTTCAGATCCTCCGACCACCAGTGTAAGCAAACCCCAGGGGTCAGAGAGTGTTCATACCAATGCCTATGACATTAGGACAGAACCAGAGCAAGGAAACCTCTACTCACCCGAGCAGACATCTCTCCATGAAAGTGAGGGTCTGTTGTGTGCACTTTAAATACTATTAGAGTCTCTTTCTGTCCTGACTGTGTAAAACCATAATGGCATTCTGAATGCAACAAACCACAACGTTGTATGTGACTTTGCTAAGCTCTCCAGTGCTTTTATTCTTACGCTGGCTTTGTATCTGCAGGGTCTGTAGGTAACTCACGAAGTTCAACGCAGATGAATTCTTACTCGGACAGTGGTTACCAGGAAGTAAGCAGTTTCCACAACAACCAAAACCTAAGCAAATCAGAGAACAGGCAGCAGCATTCTCTTATTGGAACCACCAACAGCCACTTGGTGAGAAGCTCGCGAGCTGAAGGACAGACATCAGTCCAGGTATGCAGAGTGCGCAGAGTGCGCGTCTCGGTCTGTGAACTGCCTCTGACACTGGTTTTTAAAGGTGGTAGTTGTGTAGCTGGGCCCACCTTTGTGGAGGATGGAATTAACATTAAGTTACACTTGAACACAGGGGATCCTGCTGTGGCAGGGGGATTGGACTAGATGGTCTTTCGAGGTCCCTTCCAATCCCTAACGATTCTGTGATTCTATGAACGCTGGTTAAAAAGCACAGCTGGCTTGCAGCAGGCATAGACGTGAACATGGAGAAAATCAAGTCTTCTGAGGGCTCCTGCCTGCAGAATACGCCGCTAAATAGAACGTCAAGAGCGTATCACTCAGTTGGGATACTGGGGAAAACCTCACAGAATTTAGCTTGTATGTAAACTAGTGCTTAAAGGAAGATGGTCTGTGTGTTCCTGTGCCTTCTGTTGTTTCTGGCTTTTTTCCTGCTTCTGTGTCCTGTATCAGAATGACAGTAAGGCAGTGATTAGTAGACCTTCGTTAGCTGATACTAGAGCTCTTGGCACTACTGTTCCTGAATTTCCAAAGTGGTGGAGTGCAGAGGAAAGCAAGAACATATAAAGTGTAGTGAGAAACACTGGTTGAAGAAACTGTCTTTTATAGGAAAAAACTTGAAGGAATTACCTTTAGGGTACAAGCAATTCTTCTGACTGTCAGCTTGTATGGGTTGCTAAACTAAGACTTCTCCATCTTAAGAGAGAAAAGCATCTGCTGCATGACCTAAATGATAAAACTAATTCATGTTTTTGTTTCCAAACAGCCTTCGGTAAACATTGCTGCCAACCGAGTCATGAGACGAGTCAGTTCCGTCCCATCCCGCGCACAGTCTCCCTCTTACGTGGTCAGCACGGGCGTTTCCCCCTCCAGGGGGTCACTGCGCACATCTCTGGGTAGCGGGTATGGGTCTCCATCAGTTACTGAGCAGAGGTCCCTTGCTTCTCATGCATACTCATCCACTACTCTGCCAGTGCAGCGGGCAGCGTCCCCGTACGCTGCCCAGAGACCTGCCTCCCCGACGACGGTGCGGCGGATGGGCTCAATCACATCCAGGCAGACGGCAAATCCCAACGGCGGCGCTTCCCAATACCAGACCGCGGTCAGAGTTGGCTCTCCTCTTGCCCTTACTGATGTGCAAGCCAGAGTGGCTTCTCCATCTCAAACACAGCTGGGATCTTCTTCCCCAAAGCGTTCTGGCATGACTGCGGTCCCACAGCATTTGGGGGCCACACTGCAAAGAACAATTCATGATATCGACCAGTATGGACAGCAGTACGATGTGTATGAGAGAATGGTTCCTCCGCGCCCCGATAGCCTTACAGGTTAGTAAAAAGGGAAAGACCCTACATGTCTGTGAAGTGGTCTTCTTGATTACTCGATTGCCAGCCAGGTACTGAGTTGAGTTCTGGCTGTTCTGCACCTCTGCCAGTAATGTGCTTGGATCTAGCACTGCAGAAGTGGCAGCACAAGGTCCATTGCTGAGGAACCCGAGTTAAGTGAGAGAGGGATTAGCTGAAAAGAGCTCCAGAGGGACAGCTGCAAGGCAAGGTGAGCAGGGAGGCTCTCCCCACAGGTGCAGTGTAGTGATATATGCATTTCCAGATGCACACACCAGGGGCTGCTTCAACCTTTATAAAGACTTCTCTCCACACACTTAAATCTCTGCCCAGAAAACTTGAGCTTTTACTGCTACGGACCGTTTCCTTTTCAGGATTGTGACCCCTTTAGTCTGTGCCCTGTTTCCCAAATGGGTTTCTGTCAGGTTCCCAACTTACTGCGAGTCTGTGAACTGCTTGTGCTGACTTAGCTTTTACTCGGAATGTTTTAGACTTTCAGCTATAAAAGGTTCTCACTTGGAAAGTTTCAAGTTGTCAGCATATGGACAAAACTTTTCCTCAAAGAAATGCTGCTTTCTCACCGAATCTTTCTTGAGGATCACTTAGTGGTGGAATGGAGTTTAATGAATCCATCTTTGTGACTAACACCATTTCTCAGCTAAAAGAAAAAAGATTCAATCTCATGTCTCATTGCTGTGGACCATGAACACGTGTCTCTCTTCTTTGCTTCAGGCCTGAGGAGCTCTTACGCCAGTCAGCACAGTCAGCTGGGGCAAGAAATGCGGTCGACTGTATCTCCGGACCTGCACATCACCCCGATCTACGAAGGCAGGACCTACTACAGCCCTGTGTACCGCAGTCCCAATCACGCAACGGTTGAGCTCCACCAAGGATCCCAGTCGGCGTTGTATCGAACGGGGTCAGGTGGGTAAAGGGCTTCTGAAGCTCTTGCATTGACTGTGTCCCAGAGTCACACCTACTGCACTTACGGGAGCTTTGCTGCAACCTCTGGCCTTGCAGAACGTGCGTGAGATACATCATGCGGGTTTAAAAGGAAAAACTAAGTGCCATAAACCCATGGAGATGGAAACTAGGTTTGAAGGACTTAAAATAACCAGCAGGAATTAAAAAACTTTTGTGATGTTTGCAAGAAATAGTTGGGGCTCTTAATCAGTGTCAGCTTAGGGTCAGAATCGCACACTTGAGTACCTCCAAGCACTTCTTGATGTGCAAAAATTAATGGCTTCCTCTTGCACCCTCTGTGCATCACTCCCTTACAAACTGTGTTTGTTCATACTTTTTAATCGTCAGGACAGTGAAGCAGTGTCTTGCACACTTAGATTGCCACCACATCTTTCACAGACGCTTACCCAGCAAAGGGTAACGTTGAGAATCTGTACCTGAGGATCGTGTATTGACACTAAAACCCTTCTGTGTGTTCCATAGAATCTAGGTGTGAGATCAGTCCTAGAGCTGGTGTCATGTAGAGAAATGCAGCACCTGTGGTCTAACTAACTCCAGAAATATTTATAGAGCAGCGTCCGAGACACATGTTGGCCTTTCACATGTTTAAAACTGCTTTTTAGTGTTTCTTAATGTACCTGCCATACCCACAGAGAATGTTTAAGGAGGCAACATGTTCTCCTGCCTTCCGTCACCGAAAGTAAACAAGTTAAGTTTGGCAGGATGTGCCAGTGAGGAAATACAACTACAAATTGGCATCCTCTGTTTACTTACCTTCCTAATATCACTTGGAAGAAAAAAAGGGACCACAGCAGCTCTGTGAGGCTGGGAAGATCCCTGTTCCCAGTTTTAAAACTATCAGCTTCATCTTTGAAGTCACCCTCTTGTTACCTTTGTCAGGGAGAAGGTACCTGTTGTTGGGAAACGGAAAGTTCCAGATAAAGGACATGGGTTTTCCTGTACTTAGTTTTCCTTTGCAGTGCATTTGACAAATCAATGGTACTGTTAGTAATTGAATCTTATTACAAACCTTGAAAACCCTTTGCATCCTGATTTCTGCTTGATGGCCCTTGTTGAGGCGAGCGGAGGCGTAAGCCTGGTTCCAGCAGACCTTTAGTCCTGGATGTTGAGTAATTGCCGCCTTGACTGTGGCGATGGCTTTCGGCGTCGAGCAGGGTGCCTGCCTGAAAGACTGATTTTTCTGGTTTTTACTCGCGCTTTTAACCAAGTTATTGCCTCTTCAGTGGACATCTGTTACCTGGTTTGTTTTAATACTGGTTTTGTACTAGGAGTCGGAAATCTGCAAAGATCCTCCAGTCAGCGTAGCACACTCACATACCAAAGAAATAATTATGCTCTGAACACAACAGCTACCTATGCGGAACCCTACAGGTCAATGCAGTATCGACTGTCAGAGTCCAGCTATAACAGGCTGCAGCATGCAGCACCCGCCGACGACGGGACCACGCGATCGCCGTCCATCGACAGCATCCAGAAGGACCCCAGGCAAGTCCGGCCGTGCTTTCCAGACCCACGCGTTTGTCATGCTATGATTTCCATCCTCCCTTGAAGGCACACTGCATCTTTACACTGTTTATATGGTCATGGCTAATGAGTTTAAGGACACAGTTGCCCTTAAGGACACAGCGTGTGTCCTTAGTAAGTTTGCAGATGACACCAAGTTAGGTGGGAGTGTTCATCTGCAGGAGGGTAGGGAGGCTCTTCAGAGAGACCTGGATGGATTGGAGCGATGGGCTGGTGTTAGTGGCAGGAGCTTCAGTAGGGCCAAGTGCCAGGTCCTGCATTTGGGCCACAACAAGCCCCTGCAGTGCTACAGGCTTGGGGAGGTGAGGCTGGAGAGCCCTCTGGCAGAGAGGGACCTGGGGCTTCTAATAGACAGGAAGATGAATATGAGCCAGCAGTGTGCCCAGGAGGCCAAGAAGGCCAATGGCATCCTGGCTTGTATTAGAAATAGTGTGGCCAGCAGGAGTAGGGAGGTTATTGTCCCCCTGTATTCAACACTGGTGAGGCCACACATTGAGTGCTGTGTCCAGTTTTGGTCACCTCAATACAAGAGAGATGTGCAGGTGCTGGAGCAGGTGCAGAGGAGGGCAGTGAAGCTGGTGAAGGGCCTAGAGAATAAACCTCGTGAGGAAAGACTGAAAGAGCTGGGGCGCTTTAGTTTGAAGAAGAGGAGGCTGAGAGGAGACCTCATCACTCTCTACAGGTACTTGAAAAGACGTTGTGGAGAGGTTGGTGCTGGTCTCTTCTCACAACCAGTTAGTCACAGAACAAGGGGGAATGGGTTCAAGTTACAGCAGGGGAGGGTTAGACTTGATATTAGGAAAAGGTTTTTCACAGAAAGGGTGGTCAGGGACTGGAATGGGCTTCCCAGGGAGGTGGTTGAGTTGCCATCCCTGGATGTGTGTAAAGATGGTTTGGCTGAGGTGTTGAGGGATGTAGTTTAGGGGTGAAATTGTAAGGTCGGGTTGATGGTTGGACTTGATGATTCCCAGGGGTTTTGTCCAACCAGAGTGATTCTGTGAGTTCTATACCTTTGTAGCCCAAACAATAAAAGCAGTCTGCTTGTTCCAGTAAGAAAGAACAGCTTTTGTGCATTTAATTGTTATTAATTTTTTCTTCCATCTCTATTTTAATGTAGAAGTTATTGCAGGAAATACTTAGACTTTTTATAAGAATCCACTGGATTATTCCAAATATTTTTAATAGCCCACAGAGCAACATGGAGTATTGTCTCTCTTTATGGGATGGGAATCGGAGCTTGAAATTAGAAAGTACATACCTATGTTATTGGAATGAATTTTTCATGAGCAGCCTACTTCCATTTCAAAACAGCGTAAGCCTAGAGTTGTGTGTAAAGGAACCGCTCGGAAAGCGAAGGCGCGCTCATCTTTTCACAGATAAAACAGTTCCTAGTCCGTCTGTACAGAGTGTGTGCCTGTGGCAAGCGAAACGGTGTCACTGCAATGTATTGGAGACATCGTTCATTTAAACCCGGTATTTGGAGGTGGGAATATGAAAACCCAGCCAGTCCACACAGAGCTGGGAGGAGTTTATGGCACTTGACCTTCATCGTGGGCTAGAAATTCTAGTCTGCCCTCAGGCTGCCAGTTCTTTGAGGCAGCTTCTAGACTTCCTGGCTGTGGAATCACATCGCTGGTTTACAGAGAATGGAAAGCAGAGCACCTCTGAAGGGGGGATGAGGACACCAGTGGTGCCACCAGTCATCTGCACCAGATAAATGGAAAAACAATGGCTGGTGGCTATGAGACTGGAGTCTCACGCTGAAGTCTATGGGGCTTCCTGTTTTCCCTAAGGTCTCCCTACTGTCAGCACAGAGAAATAACCCTTCAGTTTAAAGCAGGGACGTGGCTGAGCTTTCATTTCCTGGTGGCTGTAGGAACCCTAGGGAGACCGGAGGGACCAGGCCAGTGTTTGCCTTTGAACAGCCCCTCAAATATCATTCTTGGAGCATCAGTTCAGATAATGAAATTGCAGCTGATGTGAGGCAGATACTGCAGTCTAGCCATTGGTCCTACCCCTGATACTCCAGAACAAAACTGGAATGGTTGGGGACCACTTGAGATGCTCTAGCAATTTGTGAACTGGCTGCAGGATAGAAGCCAGAGCGTAGTGGTCAGTGGGACAGAGTCCAGCTGGAGGCCAGTATCTAGTGGAGCCCCACTAGCTGGTCGGATCTGCAACCAGTAGTATTCAATATATTCATTAATGACTTGAATGAGGGAGTAGAGTGCACTAAGAGCAAGTTTGCTGATGGCACAAAGCTGGGGGCAGTGGCTGACACCCCAGCAGGCTGTGCTGCCATTCAGCGGCGCCTGGACTGGATGGAGAGCTGGGAGGAGAGAAATTTAATGAGCTATAACAAGGGCAGTGCAGAGTCTGGGCAAGAACCACCCCAGGTATCAGTGTAGCTTAGAGACTGATCTGTTGGAGAACAGTGTGGGAGAAAGGGTCCTGGTGGACAGCAGGATGACCATGAGCCAGCAGTGTGCTGTTGTGGCCAAGAAGGCCAACAGCATCCCGGGGTGGATCAGAACAGGGGTGGTTAGCAGATTGAGAGAGGTTCTCCTCCCCTTGTTCTCTGCCCTGGTGAGGCCACATCTGGAGTATTGTGTCCAGTTCTGGGCCCCTCAGTTCCAGAAGGATGACAGTACTGCTGGAGAGAGTCCAGCACAGAGCCACAAAGATGATGAAGGGAGTAGAACACCTCCCTTGTGAGGAAAGGCTGAGGGAGCTGGATCTTTTTAGCTCGGAGAAAAGGAGACTGAAGGGTGACCTCATTAATGTCTGTAAATATGTGAAGGGTGGGTGTCAGGAGGGTGGAGCCAGGCTTTGCTCAGTGTAAATTAATGATAGGACAAGGAGCAATGGGTGTGAGCTGAAACATAGGAGGTTCCACATCAATATGAGAAAGAACTTCTTCCCAGTGAGGGTGACAGAGCACTGGAAGGGGCTGCCCAGGGGGGTTGTGGAGTCTCCTTCTCTGGAGAGGTTTAAAACCCACCTGGACATGTTCCTGTGTGACTTGATCTAGGTGATCCTGCTGTGGCAGGGGGATTGGACTGGATGATCTTTCGAGGTGCCTTCCAATCCCTAACGTTCTGTGACTCTACTGAAGACATGTCTGTAACTAATGCCTTCTCTTGGCTGTGCTCCTCTCCTGAAGGGAGTTTGCCTGGCGAGATCCCGAGCTTCCTGAAGTGATTCACATGCTCCAGCACCAGTTCCCGTCAGTGCAGGCGAATGCAGCTGCCTACCTTCAGCACCTTTGCTTCGGGGATAACAAAGTGAAAATGGAGGTACTGGGGAAACTGGGAAACAAAACCTGAAGCACTCACTTCTCTCTGTGTCATAACTCAGTATTTTTGACCCTTTTGTATTTGTATGGTAGGATTGTGGTTCCTTTAGGCCCTCACAGGGATTGAAATGAGCAAGCTGCCAAGCAGTGTCAAGTCCAACCCCAGAAATGGGTAGAGGATAGTGTTTGTTTCAATGTAATGTGGAGGAAGGATGCATCTGAGTGACAACTTACTGTTGAAATTCCTAGAACAGTGCATTTGGCTCTTTGTGCAGGGCAGCTATGAGCTCTTGATCTGAAGGTAGGCTGTTTTCCATAGAAATATTATGGAAGTGACTAAAGTGTTGGTGCCATTTCAATAGGAGAGCCCAACATACTTGACTGTTGCTGGAAGGCAGATCTTAAGATGGTGGTGGTTTTGATGTTCTGGCAAGGATCACAGTGATAATCAGACGTAGAGGGATCTCTAGGTTAGCCTTGCTGCTTCACAGGGGGTACAACAGCATATTTAGGAGTTCTTGGGTCATTGTTTGTCTGCACATGTTCATCTGTAGGAGACCTTCTGTTTCTTCACTGTCCCCTTTTTATTACTAGCAGCTGGTCTAACCTAGCAGAAGATCTAGCAGAAGAATGCCAAGGTTTGAGGAGGGTTTCCATGCATCGCTAGCTTGCATGGCTGCAGGAACTGCTGTCTCTCTCACTGACCCTACTTAGCACTGGAAATAATCAGTTCAGGGTTAGAGGATGATAGACATGTTACCACCAAGCTCCCTAGAACCCTGTCCCAAGGCAAAGGTGGTCTTTTTGTTTTAGAAGATGAGGTGCAGCAGTAGTGCAGCCTCTCTCCTGCCCAGGCAGTGGAATTCTGGAGCACACAACTTTGTTTCAAAGAGAGAAGATTTATGTTCTAGCAGTTATTTATTTTGAGTGGAACTAATGAGCTGTTGGAGGTTCTTAGAGACAGAAAGAATGTGCTTGTCTGGCTTTGAGAAGAGAATCTCCCTGCGCTTTTGGCAAAGCAAAGCTTGTGAGGAGGCCATCGGTTCTTGAGAAGGAGCTGCCGCTGGAGAGGGATCGGCGTGTTTTGGGAGCACGGTGGTATCTGTGGCAATAGGGAAGTGGCAGCAGAGCCTTATTGGAGCTCTGCTTTCATACTTTAACTCATCATCTACATTTATTCACTGACTGCTGTGGGAAAGGCCAGGTTAGTTAGGTGGACCACTAAGGCTGTTAAAAGTGTGTTTCTCTGTGGTTTATAGAATTCCTCCAGAATCAATCTTCCTTTTAACAAGAACTTCAGACATGCCAATAGGACTGGGTACATCCTGGCTTAACTGGCTTGTGTAAAGTGTAACATTGGCCTTTAAATCTTTGCAACCACTTATTTCTAATGTTCCCTGAAAGACAATCCGGGGTGTAAGACATTACTTGAGAAACAGCCTTCCTGTGGCACAGAACATGAGCAGTAGCAGTTCCTCTCTGAGTAGAGCAAGGGGCTGAAAATGTCCCGCAGCCTTTTCAACAAGGATGCGAGCGCTTCACAAGGAACGAGGGCAACGAGGATGATGAAGGAGGTGGAGCACCTCCCTTGTGAGGAGAGGCTGAGGGAGCTGGGTCTCTTTAGCTTGGAGGAGAGGAGACTGAGGGGTGACCTCATTAATGTCTTCACTTTTGCTTTACTGCAACAAAACCCTTTTGCCTCTGTGGAGTGAAATGGGTGAAACTGGTGGGTGCTGATGTTCCCAACGTACTGTTTTCTAGGTATGTAGGTTAGGAGGAATCAAGCACCTGGTTGATCTCTTGGACCACCGAGTCCTGGAAGTTCAGAAGAACGCTTGTGGCGCCCTGAGAAACCTTGTTTACGGCAAATCTACCGACGAGAACAAAATAGCAATGAAGAATGTTGGTGGGATCCCTGCCCTTCTACGATTGCTGAGAAAATCTATTGATGCTGAAATAAAAGAGCTTGTAACAGGTAAATTTTGAACAGAGACAAGCCAAGAGCTACTGGGCAGGCTGTTTTTTCTGGAGTGTGCAAGACTGGAGTGACTGGCAATGACAGGAATTGTACACGACGGTCTGGTTGTGGCTTATACAGGTTAACTGAGTGTTTTGGTCTGTGTCAAACTGTCAGCAGGAAATGTGTGATTTCCACAGGATTTGTATTTCTGCATTATAGCAGGTGGTGTAAAAAGTAGGTAGGTACTGGGTGCTCGTAAGGATTTCAGTTGTAAGCATGAAAAATAAGCATGAAAACATTAGATTTAAGAGCCTGGAGCTGGGCAGAGGGAAAAAGCAACCCTCTGAGGTTGACTTTGGAGTTCTGTCCTCATTTGGTGAGGATCAGGAGCTGTGGGAAGGGGATTCCTCAGCACGAAGAGGAGCAGAGTAAAGAGGTGGTCTGAAGAACAAGGGAAAAGGAAGAAGCTGTGAGTGTTTTCCTTGAAGTCTTAAAAAGCTGTTGTCTTTTAAGTTGTGAACGTTGCCTTGTGTTTGTTAGCCAGTTGTTTTCTGACTTCACTGCAATGGAACATTCTCTTAAGGGGTCCTCTGGAACTTGTCCTCGTGCGATGCAGTAAAGATGACAATCATTAGAGACGCTCTGTCGACACTGACAAACACTGTGATTGTGCCACATTCCGGGTGGAACAGCTCGTCCTTTGATGAGGATCATAAAATTAAATTCCAGACTTCCCTGGTTCTGCGCAACACTACAGGCTGCTTGAGGTAATCGTCTGTCTCTCTTGTGGAAATCACAGAACCTCTCTGTTTGGAAAAGACTCCTGAGATCATCAAGTCCAACCATCAACCTGACCTTACAAGTTCACCCCTAAACCACATCCCTCAACACCTCATCCAAACCATCCTTAAACACATCCAGCGATGGCCACTCAACCACCTGCCCGGGAAGCCCATTCCAGTGCCTGACCACCCTTTCTGTGAAAAAATTCTTCCTAATATCAAGTCTAACCCTGCCCTGTTGTAACTTGAACCCACTCCCTCTTGTTCTATCCCTAATCGTTTGTGAGAAGAGACCAGCACCAGCCTCTCCACAACATCCTTTCAGGTAGTTGTAGAGAGTGATGAGGTCTCCTTTCAGCCTCCTCTTCTCCAAACTGAAGAGCCCCAGCTCTTTCAGTCTTTCTTCATAAGATCTATTCTCCAGGCCCTTAAATTATCAAGTTGTCCAGCAGGTTCTTTTTGTGCTGATATTTTTAAGACAGAAGAGCTGTTGTGTTCTATGAATTAGCTGTAGTTTCACCATTTAGGCAGCTCTCATATTTGAGGTGTTTCTCCATGTTATAGAGTACGAGAAGTACAGATTTTGTCACGACAAGATGTTAACTGCAGTGGCTAGCGGCTGCTTTTGTAGATGACTGACTCTCACTGCACTTGCAGAAGTTAATTACTGCAGCTTTTGAGCTGTGTGTTCAGCTTTCAATATTAATCAGGGAAAAAGCAGTGCATTGGGTGACCCCGTTGTGTGCACTTAAGCACTTGTGTTTGTGTTACCCATACGTGTCAGCAGAGAAGTGTTTGACTGTTCCCTTTGCTTATCACAGAACATTGGGGATTGGAAGGGACCCCAAAAGATCATCTACTCCAGTCCCCTCTCCACAGCGGGATCGCCCCTAGATCAAGTCATATCTCTCAAATGGCAGTGAGGAGGAATGCAAAGTATTCAGAGTAATGAAATGCAAAGCTAAATAATCTGAAAAGAGAATTCAAGGGCCAGGGATTGAACTATTAATCTTTCTCTTCATCTTTAGGCCTGTTTATAATTTAATTTAATAGATTTCAAATTGTGTTCCATTACAGAGCTGCTTAAGCCAATCTGGAATTGATTTTTTGCTTGCCAGTACCCCTCCTAAACTTCAGAATGCTTCCATCAGCTGTTTTGGGGGTTGTTCATTGGGTTGTTTCTCAGGCTGACAAGTTTTGTGTTGCTTTTGAGCAGGGTTGTGCTAGCACACAGTGCAAATGTGGGTGCATGGAAGCAGCTCGTTTGTGCAGCAGTTCCATTTTCAGCACCCATCCCATCCCAGTCTGCACTTCAGGTGGCACAGTGCGGTGGCCTTAGAGGCAGATCCTTGTCTGCATCCTTTGCCCTTTGTTCCAAAGCACATTGCAGCCCTTTCTTTTCTCTGCACCCTAATTCACACCATTACACTGGTCTGTGCAGCACTGTTAGAGGTGTTCCTGAGGCTGCAGGTCATGGAACAGATCCCGTTGGCAGAGAGGCAGCAGGGTGTTTCTCAGCACGCACAGACAGAATCACACACAGAGTATTCGTGGTTGGAGGGGTCTCCCAGATCACCAAGTCCAACCATACTCACAACAACAACAAAACCTAAACCCTGGTCAGACACAAAAGACCATAGGTTTGGGCTTGGGCTGGAAGAGTCTGTGGGAAGGTGTTCTGCTTATGCCCCCTGTTTTGTCAGTGGGTCAAAGCTGTGTTGGAACGGCAGGTTTGGGTCATATTTGCCTTTTGTTGTAAGGATTAGGGCTGGGCTGTGGCACAGAGCAGTGTGTTTGCTTTTCACTTCTCAGTTGTCAAGTCAGTTGTATGAAAAACATGTCCATGAACACTCTGAGTTCCTTTATCACTTGCACCCTGCAGGAACCTGAGCTCTGCCGGCGAGGAGGCCCGGAAGCAGATGAGGTCGTGCGAAGGGCTGGTTGATTCGCTGCTCTACGTGATCCACACGTGTGTGAACACGTCAGATTACGACAGCAAGGTGTGTGCGTGTTCCAGGCTCGTGGGTTTTGGTGCTGAACTGTCCGTTTGACCAGATCCTCTGGGGTCTGTCCAGTGTCATTGAGCCCTGTGATGCGCTGAGCCTTCCAGCTCTGCTCTCCTCACCCCTTTTGCTGATGCACAGTCAGATTCTGTTGCACAGTGAACCTCCTCTTCTGGAGAAAAGGAGGCTACAAGGTGACCTTATTGTGGCCTTCCAGTATCTGAAGGGGGCCTACAAAAAGGCTGGGGAGGGACTATTTAGGATGGCACGTAGCGATGGAACTAGGGGGAATGGAGCAAAGTTGGAGATGGGTAGATTTAGACTGGATGTGAGCAGGAAGTTCTTCAGCGTGAGACTGGTGAGAGTCTGGAGTGGGTTGCCCAGGGAGGTGGTTGGAGCCCCATACCTGGAGGTGTTTAAGGCCAGGCTGGCTGGGGCTCTGGCCAGCCTGATCTAGGGTGGGGTGTCCCTGCCTGTGCTGGGGTGGAGTTGGGACTGGATGATGGTTTCTTCCAACCCTGAGTGATTCTGATTCCATAACTTCTCCAGTGAGGTGAACCTGCTGTGGCAGGGGAATTGGACTAGATGATCTTTTGGGGTCCCTTCCAATCCCTGATGATTCTATGAATGTAGTGTAATGCCTTTTAGCCTCTGCTTAATTTGTTTGGTTGTGTGAGAAGTAACTGATGACACGATGCCTTTGGCTTCAGACAGTGGAAAACTGTGTGTGTACTCTGAGAAACCTCTCCTACCGCTTGGAACTGGAGGTACCTCAGGCACGGCTGCTAGGAATCAATGAACTGGAGGACTTGTTAGGGAAGGAATCGCCAAGCAAGGACTCGGAGCCAAGCTGCTGGGGGAAAAAAAAGAAGAAGAAAAAAAAGACATCACAGGAGGATCAGGTTTGCTGTTTTCATTGTTTTATAAGTAGATCAACTGTGGTTTAGCTGACGGTGTGGGGAGTGCATTGCTTGAAGCAAATGTATCCTACGTTGAATGGAAACTGAGGCTTCACCTGGTTACCAATGTGTGTTCGTTTCTCAGTGGGATGGAGTTGGCCCTATCCCAGGGTTCTCCAAGTCTCCCAAAGGGGTGGAGATGCTGTGGCACCCATCCGTGGTCAAGCCATACCTAACACTTCTAGCAGAGAGCTCCAACCCAGCCACTCTAGAGGGCTCTGCAGGATCTCTCCAGAATCTTTCTGCAGGAAACTGGAAGGTATGTGGATTCCAACTCTTCTGTTGTTGTGTTGTAGCTGTCATTTTGTTATGACTTGGTGTAGGTGATCCTGCTGTGGCAGGGGGATTGGACTGGATGATCTTTCGAGGTCCCTTCCAATCCCTAATGATTCTATGATTCTAACTGTAGCTGTATTTATCATTGTATGGGACTGTTTCAGTCAGGCTGCTGTGGATGGGTTTGTAACAGGAGTTTTCTGACAGTTTGCAGCCTACATTCGAGCTGCTGTGAGGAAAGAGAAAGGCCTGCCAATCCTGGTGGAGCTGCTGAGAATGGATAATGACAGGGTCGTCTCATCTGTGGCAACTGCCTTGAGGAACATGGCCTTAGATGTTCGTAACAAGGAGCTGATTGGTAAGTGCTGAAGAAAGTGCAATTACCAGCACGTCAGACCCTGCTCTGAGAAAACACTCGTGTGAGGCTATCGACAGAAGCCACGTGTACGATACCACCGTGTCACGTCAGTCGTGCCACAGGAATTAATCTTTCTGACAGCAGCAGCTTTTCAGAGCAGTTTTGACGTTTCAGTTGCCGTTAGCCGTTGTGCGTGGCAGTGTCTTTACAACAGCTGGAAGTCACCTCAGCTCAACTCAACTGGACAGGAAGCTGTCAGTATGGAGAACATGATAGAACACACAAGCCAGCCTCCTTAGTGCTGCACTGTGACCTTCTCAGAGGGCTTCAAGCTCTCCTACGTCCTCCAACAGGACTGGACAGCTCTGCTCCTACAGTACTTCAGGAAATACAGATATAAATACCAATAAATTAGTACTAGATAGAACAAGAGGGAAGAAATCCTCTCCTAGTAAAACAGCTCCACAAAACCCCAGAAGCAGAGCAGTATCTGAGTCTTTGCCAAACTAAGTGATCAACAAGCCCATTTGCTAGAAAAACTTACTGTTCCCCTTTTGTCAGTCATGGTAGTTAATATTTTGAGCTTCATCTGCTCCTTTCTCATCTCACAGTTTAAAACCCCACGCGTTTTCCCTGCCTTGGTCAGAATCTCAGTCTGTGGCATCAAGTGTTGAACAAGCCTCGTGCTCAGCTCAGGCCACTGTGGCCCAAGAGAACCTCGCTGGCGCTTGCCATGGTCTAAAGAAGTGTCATTTTGGTTACAACTGGTACTGAGGAGAGCATCTTCATTCTCAAAAAGTTTATTCACAATTGGGTACAAATATGTGGCTTCATTAAAATGAGTTAATGAACAGCACAGCCTGCGGGGAGGGAGGGAATTATGTGACCTTTAGTTGCCATCCTTTAGTGTGAAGTCCTTTACTGATTCCTGTGCATCAGTCAGTAACCGAAAGCCGCAAGAGCTGAGGTTTGGTTTCTTCTGGGCAAAAACAAGGTAAAAAGAATGTCTGAAAGAAATAAATTCCAGGTTACCTTAACGATTTCTTTAATGAAGAAATCCTTAATTCCTTCCATAAATGAAACCTAGGAGAGTGCAGAGCTCCTTCAGCCATTACAAACAGCGCTACGTCTTTCCCGGGACGATTCTGCTTTCTCCATGTGATTCCTCTTTGCAGATACCCCTGTTTTAATGCACAAATATGACTTCTAACTTTTTTAAGCTTAAAGGGAAAGAAGAGAGGTTGTAGTCAGATGGGAATTGGGCTCTTCTCCCAGGCAACCAGCACCAGGACGAGAGGGCAGGGCCTGAAGCTACCAGGGAAGTGTTAGGTTGGATGTTAGAAAGCCCTTCATCCTGAACAGGGTGATCAGAGCCTGGAATGGGCTGCCCAGGGCAGTGCTGGAATCCTCATCCCTGGAGGGCCACCTGGCTGTGTTCCTTAGTGGCAATGGGGTGATGTTAGGTCCTAGTCTGGGCTGGCTGAACTCAGAGGGCTTTTCCAGCCTCAGCCATTCTGTGTTTCTGTGAAATAATTAATCACTTGCTAGTCTCTCTTGACTAGAATGTGCAAGATGTGAACTCTTGGAAGGCCGCCACGGTGCTGACTCTGTTTCTTTTCGCTGCTTTCACGCGCAGGTCTCTTGTGAATCCTATCATTTCAAACCTCAAACAGAACATGCTTTCACTTGGTTCTCTTACGGGTGTCTGCAGGTAAATACGCCATGCGAGATCTGGTCAACCGACTCCCGGGAGGCAACGGCCCGAGCATTCTGTCCGATGAGACCGTGGCAGCCATCTGCTGCGCTCTGCACGAGGTCACAAGTAAAAACATGGAAAACGCCAAAGCCCTCGCCGACACCGGGGGGATAGAGAAGCTGGTGAACATAACAAAGGGAAGAGGTGACAGGCAAGTGGCAGTGAAGTTCATTCCTGACTCTTTCTGCTCTGCTTAAGGTGCATGAGAACATGGGAAATGGTTTTTTGAGTTAAAATAAGGGGGGTTTTTTTGCAGTGTGATCAGAGCAGCTGAATCACAGTGGGGAAGGGGTGGGTGTCAGTCCCACTGCTCTCTTGCTGTGTGTTCCCTCTCTAAAGCTCTTGGAAGCATTTGCAGTCACACATCAATCACATCAGTGGGGTCCAGTCAGGTTTAGAGTTTTTTGAAGTGGGAGCATCTTACTGCTGGTGTCAGGGTTATTGCAGTAGCCGTTAGTGATGTCTAGCCTGTGGCAAGGAAGACACCCTACCTGATGGTACCCCATGCCAGTAGGAGTTTCTTGAAGAGGGCTGCAGAGAACAGGTGGATTCAGAGTCCCTGGTTCTCTGCAGGCTTGCTTGGTATGGCTGGGCCTCCCCTCTGCCTGGGAGTTGTTAGCTGAGCTCGGTATTTGGTAGTTAGTAAAACCTTCCAGACCTTGATGGCCAAGCATCAAGGTACAGGAGCTTGTGGAGGTTCCCAAGTCACACATGGTCAGCACAAGCAGCCTCACAGACCCATCTGACCAGCTCTGTGCTCCTCAGCGGTGCAGCTGAGGCTGATGCTGTTAGCAGGGCGTGGGATAAACCCGAGTACCTCAGATCTCCTTTCTGTGGGCAGAAAGCTGATGAGTTAGTGGCCCATGTGCTGCTTCCAGGACTTTAGTCAAGTGAGACGGGATGGGGAAGGATCTCGTGAGAGTCACGCATACCATGGCTCTAACAGAGGCTTTGTGTGAAAAGGCACTGGACTACAGTCAGAGTTTCCACCATTTATCATGTGTTGTGTGCAGGGACACAGGCTCATTTCAGCTGCAGGTGTGACCCTTTGTGTGACTGCTCTGTGAAGGCAACACCTAAAGTTGTGTCTGCACTTATATTGAGGAGGCAGCAAGGCACAGGAAACAAAACTGAAGTCTTCTTGACCACATGAGGAGTGTTTATTCATTGATTAATGGGATCAGCTGCCCCTCATTCAGCCTTTCCTTTCAGCAGCTGTGTTGGGATGACTGGGTCAGGAAGAGGCGCTTGAGTAACACAGATGCTGCGCTGTGGCATTTGATGGCTGATCAGTCTCTTGGCAGCCCCAGCAGCGTGCGGCCAGGCAGCTGCTGCCCTGACCTGCCTTGCAGCACACCGTCAAGGTTCTTTTGAACTGGAATGGAAGGGCTGTCCAATAGGGCAATAAATGTTCTTTACTTCCTCAGGTCGTCGCTGAAGGTTGTCAAGGCGGCCGCCCAGGTGCTCAACACGTTATGGCAATACCGGGACCTCCGCAGCATTTATAAGAAGGTAGGGTCCGCCGTCAGCCCGCGCCGGCAAGCGCTTCTACAGCAACTCCTCCAGGAGAAGGGATTTGTTGTCATGGCTGTTTTCCCTTTTGCCACTCCACAGGATGGATGGAATCAAAGTCATTTTATCACTCCAGTATCAACCCTGGAGCGAGAGCGATTCAAATCACATCCCTCTCTATCCACAGCAAATCAGCAGATGTCACCTGTCATACAGTCAGGTCAGTGAAGCAATGTAGACATTGTACCTGATATCCCTGCTCTTAACACAAGAGCCTCTCTCTTTACTACTTCATCTAAAGCCAACAAACTGTAGTGGTCTGTACAAGGAAGACTGGACAGAGCACATGATGACAGTAGAGATCCAGCTGTAAGAACATCCATGTGTAGGTGCCCCAGTAGGATCCTACAGCAGTTCATCAAGCAACCAGTGTTCAAGAAGGGTCACACAGCCAGGCAGTCTGTCAGTTCTCTCTCCTGTCCCAAGCAGGACAGGGTAGGCCAACAGATTCTGTTTAACTTGGTGACCATTGGCTAACCACCTGCTGAATGCAAACACCTCCTGTCTCAGGCAAAGTTAAATCAGTACGGTCCCTTAGTTCAGCTCTAACGTACCGGAGCAGCAACTCACCACTGCAGCACAAAGTTCTAATCTTTCAGCTGCTGACAGCTGTTGTCATCGGGGTTCTTCACTCGGGAAGGACTGCGCAGTAGTCTAGTCCATTCTTCACATCTCTCTCATCCATGATTCTTTGAGGGGAGAGTAATGAGCAGGTTCAGTGTGGGAACGGCTGGAGTCAGCTACACCAATAACCTTCCTTCTCTCCTCAGTTGGCAGCACATCCTCATCACCGGCTTTATTAGGGATTAGGGAACCCCGCTCCGAATACGAGAGGACGCAACCTTCTATGCAGTATTACAACAGCCAGGGCGACGTCATTGCACATAAGGACATGTACACTGGTAAGCCAGGTGGGCTGCTGGCTGCAGGAGCCACAGATGTGTTGGCACAGCCCTAGTGTGGCCGGTTGGTTGCTGTTTAGCGCCGCGTGCCGCTTTCACTCTTCGTGTTTGTCGCGTGGTTTTCACCTGCTGCCCTCTTTAAAATTGCATGCGGTACCAGAGAAAGAGAAGAGCTGTTCGTGGGCTGGGAGGGGAGAGGTGTTTGAGATTTTGATCTAAAATCCCATTATCCCAGCTTGCTTTGTTATGTCCATTGTGTAAATATGATGTTAGAAGCGATTGCCTGCAGTTGTAGGTTAGGATAATGTAACCACATCATTCAGTTACACCTTGTCCTTCTTCCTGTTGGACACAAGCTGCAGACCCTTAGAGATGGCAGTGAATAACGAGAAGGGAATTCCTTATTTTAAAGAGTACTAGTCTCCAAAACAAAACCAGCACAAAACCCTCTTGGTTTCAATGTAACTGCTGCTGCAGGACCAAATTAACCTGCGTGGAGTCTCCTTCTCTGGAGACGTTTAAAACCCACCTGGAAAAGTTCCTGTGCCACTTGATCTAGGGGATCCTGCTGTGTCAGGGGGATTGGACTAGATGATTTTTCAAGGTCCCTTCCAATCCCTGATGTTCTGTGAAGTTCTATTATTGGAAGATACTGCAATCTGCAGGTCAGTGTTTTGAGTGCTACATAATTGCTTCTAGGTACAGCAGAAGGAAGTAGACTGACATTGATGCCAAACTGTTTCCTCACAGGTTCCAGCAAGCAGTCACCAATTTACATCAGTTCCTATTCCTCACCAGCAAGAGAACAGAACAGACGGCTACAGGTGACTCCACAACTTCGTGCTGAGATGACAAGACTCAGCATAGTGTTTGATGGGGTTTGAGTGAGTGGTGACCCCAGAGTGCTGCTCCAGAGTCTGGCCGGAGCACGGTTTCTCTGTCACTGGGCGTTACTGCACCTCAGTCGACAGCTGCTTGGGTTACCTCTTGTGCTCTTTCTGTACTCCCACGTTTCAGAGCTTCCTCTTGGGGAAGACCGCTTGTCTGGCTTGGCCTGACTTTTCTTTTCATGGAAGGTGTGGTCAGGCCCTGCACTTTGCACTTACGCTCTAAAAGCAGCAGGGCTTTTGGCGAGTTCCTCGTGAGCTGCAGTGAGAGCAGGAGACACATGGGCTTAAAGGTTTCGTCTCCACCTGCTTGCATTTAAAAATGAAGTGAGTTTCACATAGGAAGTTCCACATCAATATGAGAAGGAACTTCTTCCCACTGAGGGTGACAGAGCACTGGAACAGGCTGCCCAGGGTGGTTGTAGACTCTCCTTCACTGGAGAAGTTTAAGACCCACCTGGATGTGTTCCTGTGTGACTTGGTCTAGGTGATCCTGCTGTGTCAGGGGGATTGGACTGGATGATCTTTCGAGGTCCCTTCCAATCCCTAATGATTCTATGATTCATAGAGGTGTGGGAGAGCCTCACTTCTTGGGGAAAGGTTCTGTACGAAGCGTGTGAGTTTGAGAAGTGGGTGTTTTCTCTCCTGACTGCATCCTGAAGCTTATTTTTCTGTTGTTTTGCCCGCAGCATCAGCAGCTGTACTACAGTCAAGAAGATGCCAACAGAAAAAACTACGACGCGTACAGGTTGTACTTGCAGTCCCCACATAGCTACGAAGACCCGTATTTTGATGATCGAGTTCACTTTCCTGCTACTTCAGATTACGCGACACAGTACGGACTGAAATCAACCACCAACTACGTAGACTTTTATTCCACCAGACGATCTTCTTACAGAGCAGAACAGTACCCGGGGTCGCCCGACTCCTGGGTGTAGCACCGGAGAGAGGGACGACAGCGTGAGTCTTGTCTTGCTTGAGAAGTGGAACGGCCTTGAGTGTTGTTTTGGTGATGAAACGTGAAAGTGAAACGAAAGAAGGAAGAAGGAAGATTTTTATTTTTCGTTATTATTTTTGGAGTGAGGAACTGTCAGGAGGAACAACTGGGTGGGATGGGATTTTGCTCTGTGTAGCTGTTAGGTATAATTACTTGTAGCTCCTGTAGTCTGGTGAGGGTGTGGGCGACGTGTTGAAAGGTTTGAGAATTGAGTTAAATGAATTTGGAAGGAGTGTAGGGTCAGAGCAAATTACAGCTGATTTTTTTTTAAATGTGAATAAAAGTCTTGTTCTGATAGTTTGTACAGAAGAAATACAATGGATGCCCTCGTTTTATTGCTGTTACTCACTGTCAGGATTGTATGCTACCGCGTCGTGTACATTTCTTTCGTTGGTGTAAATATGGAACTGCCGCGTTGGTTCGAAGTGCCATCCATTTGTAACGCCGTGTGTCACTTGAAAAGGAATTTGGGGCATCACGAAAAAAGAGATTCCAAGAAAATGTTATAAATTTTAAAAGAACAAAAAAGAGAAACTTTTAAAACTGAGTAGTGTAATTTTGAAGCACAAAGTCCAGTCCGGTTATATCTGCACCTCTCCCATTCCCCGCCTGTTTCATAAGGAACTTCACTGCCATTTTCTATGCACATGGAGTAACAATAAATATGGAAAGTCTCATCCACGGAAAGCAGGTCCCTGTCCGTTTGTTAAACTCATTCTCTGTGTGGTATTTGGAACCAAACACCGTGGATCTGGAGCCGGATGGCATCGTTCTGAGCAGGTTAAATGGATCGAAGCCCCTGGGCTGTTTTCCTCTCCTCAGACCAGTGAGGCTGGCAGCCAAAGAGTGAGATGAGGTGCTTTCTTCCCCTCAGTGTAAGTACCTGACTCTGCTGTTCTTACTTCTGACTGGGGCCATCCACGAGATTTTGGAACCCTTTCTTTCTATCACTCCTACTCCCCGCCTTGCTCCCCACGTGACGATGTTGCCTTGGCAGGAATGATCCCCTCTGTTTTCACTGCATTCTGCTTGGATTTATTTCCAATAAAATCTTTGATTAGTTAATTAACTAAATCAGACACTTTCCTCATGCCATAGAGTCTAATTAACTTCCCTTACACCAGAGAGTCATAATTAAGGGAAGAACCTGAGCAGAATCTATTGCTGGATATCCAAAAGACTGTCAAAACTTGTGTTTCAGGGTTGGTGTTTTAGAGCAAGTCTGTGTGTTCCAAGTATCTTCGCAGACACAATTAGTGGGCTGTCCTTAAGCTGCTAGAAACTACACAGCAGAGGTGGTGTGTTTGAAGCCAAGCTAAAATCTAACTGTGCCTTTCCCCACAGGAGCTGAAGTACCACAGAACACTCTGTGGTTAGCACAGCACGATCTGATGCAGACAGGTGTTCACTAACTCCGTGCGCCAGGTACAGTCTGAAGAGGGGAAAGGGGCATCTAGTCCACAGGGTGAGCAGTGAACAGCAGAACAAAGGTGGGTCCTTTGGAACAGCGTGAAAAACACACATGGATGGACTTTATCTTTCCACAGAAGGAGATGAGTGAGTCCTTGGTGTTTTTTCCATGGAGCTGCAAACAGCACTGAGCCCAGCTTTCTGCTTTGATGTAAGTACCAGCAAATGCCTCACTTTCAAGGCAAAACATACAGTACCTCCTCCTCTTTAGAGTTCTGTCCATTCCATACCAGCTAAGCCAGTGCTTAGAGGCTTCTGCTCTGCACAGCATTCACGTCCTCTGGGAAGCTCTTTCCACTGGAACTAGCACACCTGCAATGAGTGAAGGCTGTCTTGTCCAAAATGCATGTTTTGATTTAAAAAGCTGTGAAAAGGAGAATATACAAACACACAGAGCTCAGGGCTTTTCCCACGTATCTCCCCTGGAGAGAGAATGTCCTTTAGCCAGGAGAAGTTGTGCCTTAGCATCACCATCTGGTCCTGTGAGACCAAGAACTCCAGAGCCGTGTGTTCTTCGTGTCCCACCTGTTGTTTGGCATTCTGTCCCATGTTTTCCTTACCCCCGTGCTTATAAATTCCTTTTATTTTACCTTTTAACAAATAATAAATAAACCCAACACAAAACCCCACAACATCTGGGTTGCATGTTGCTCTCATACAGAAGTTCCCAAGCACAGCTGGAGTCCAACACTTACAGAGGGCCCTATTTTCTACCAAGCTTGCGGCAGCATCTTCCTTAAGCAGGGTGACTGCAACACACGCTGCATCGTGGATCCCCTAACAGGGGGCTGCAAAATTGATTCTTCCTGTGACACACCAGAGGTGGTGTCTGCTGTCTCCTGGACAAACCCACCCATGTGCTTGCAGGATGCTCTGGTCAGAGCAGTGCTGCTGGCTTGACTCTGAGCACCTCACCTTTGGGGAGGAGTCACAGTCTGCAAAGGAGGGCAGAAAGCAGCTTCCAGCAAGAATCACTGGTATTTTCTAAGTTCCTTTGTGCAAAGATATTGACAATTCATTAGGGCAAAACGGAGACTGAGGGGTGACCTCAACGTTTATGTGAAGGGCAAGTGTCAGGAGGATGGAGCCAGGCTCTGCTCAGTGTCATCTAATGGTAGAACAAGGGGCAGTGGGTGTGAGCTGAAACACAGCAGGTTCCACATCAATATGAGAAGGACCTTCTTCAAGGTGAGGGTGACAGAGCACTAGAAGGGGCTGCCCAGGGGGTTGTGGGGTCTCCTTCTCTGGAGATGTTTAAAACCCACCTTGATGTGTTCCTGTGTGACTCAGTCTAGGTGATCCTGCTGTTGCAGGGGATTGGACTGGATGATGTTTGGAGGTCCCCCAAATATTCTACAACCCTAATATTCTGTGATTCTAGATGTTTTATACTGGGGTGCACACAGCTAACTGGGCACTCACCAGTTTAAAGTGCTTGTATTTTCAAACCCACACTTTTCTCGTTAGGTTTTTCAGGCTATAAAAAACCTCTTAATATTTACTTAGCATTCTTTATGGCACTTTAATTAACTGTAGAGTTGATAATTACATCATAATTAGACATGCTGGTGTAATCATCCTAGCTGTGCTATTTTCATAAAACCTAATCAGGTTTGCTGAAACCGTGTGACGGGAACGGCCTAGAGGATTTTTAGATTAACCCCTGAAAACCAGTCCTAGTGGTGGAGTTTTGTGAACACACTGTAGGACTCTCAAATCCATTGTTGGCTCTAGAGCTTCAGCTTCCATAGTGAAACTGGACTGCCCAATGGGTGATTTTCTGCAGCAGAAGCCTGTTCTTGAGTTTGGGAAGAGAACATGGAGACTTCTCTGATGGTGGTGTCTGTCAGTCTGTTGTGAGCACAGTCTTGTTTGAGGATGGCTGGGAAGAGGTGGTGTTGAACTGCAGAAACAGAAGGTTCCCGCTCCTGTGGGTAGCCTGGGGAACAAAATCAGTTATAAAAGGATGTCATGGGTGCAGCGGTGGCTGATAACAATCAAGGTCACCACAGCCACCCCATCCCGCCACCAGCAGGCAGTTTGTGCTGGGCACTGTCCTGCCAGAGGAAGAAACAGAGCTGGGCTTTTTATTCTTGTATTTGCTGTCCCCCTGGAGACTGACAGTGCTGTAAAAGGCAAAGCAAGTTCATTTTTCCTGGCTAGGAAGAGAGTGAGATGAATTCCCTACCTGTCCATCACACGGAGTAATCACACCCTATGAGAAGAGATTGATCTCCATTAGGACTGAGAACAAGAGACCTCCAGCTTGCTACACAAAGCTGATAATCAAGTCCCCGTGTTCTAGCACAGTTCATCTGTCCCCTAAAATCATTCAGCTATTCCAGTAAATCCAGAATCTACCAGGGCATCACCAGAATGGTCAGAGAGACAGAGATCTCATCAGACCACATGAAATGTTACGTTGCCAGTTCTGACAGTTCCTCTCTGCCCTCATAATCAGTCCTCGTGTACAGGTGCTTAATAAGGGAACTTCTTCATGGTGAGAGTGACAGAGCTCTAGGGAAGGGGCTGCCCAGGGAGGTTGTGGAGTCACCTCTGGAGAAGTTTAAAACCCCCCTGGACATGTTCCTCCAAGACTTCATCTAGGTGATACTACTGTGGAGGTGGGGGATTGCACTGGATGATCTTCTGAGGTCCTTTACAGTCCCTAGAGTTCTGTGATTCTGAGTAGCACTGTCCTGCTACAGTGCCTAGAAGACTGTAGACACCAGGCCATGTGGCTGTCTTCCAATGTAGCAGGGATAAGTCATTCAGAGATGAAGATTTGGAGACGTTTAAAACCCCCTGGATATGTTCCTGTGTGACTTGGTCTGGATGATCCTGCTCTAGCAGGGGGATTGGACTAGATGGTCTTTCAAGGTGCCTTCCAATCCTTAATGATTCTAAGATTTCCCTTCAAAGAGCAGGAAGCCAGCCTAGTGATGCACAGGGCTGTGAAGCCTGTGTGTTAAGAGGAGGCAGAAGAGCTGGGAAAGCGCGTTTTGCCAGCTCTGGGTGTTGTGCAGCCGCTACAATCCTCTGCTTCGTGACCACCATCTAGCGTCAGCCATCTGTACAGCTGCTCTGTACCCACGTACAGGGGACATCGGAGAGGACATCGGAGGGGACCGTGAGGCGCTTCTGCTTCCCTGGACCTACGGCGCAGGCAAATCCCCTCCTGCTCCTTTTATCCTCAGGGGACAGAACACGTTACAGCAAAGGTCTGTGTTTATAGTTGCTCTGTAAAACAGTTTGACTCTGTGGTTCAGCCAGGAAGAAGCACCTGCCCTGCAGTGAAACGTCCCTTCAGCTCCCAGCACTGCCGTGCGGTGCCCAGCTGCTCTTTCCTCTTGTGCTCTGTGGGACAACTGTCGTCCGGATCAGAACCAGGACTTGAATCCCTCAGGTTTGCTGGGGGAGCCAGGTCAGCTTTGCTAACGTGAGCCTGGGCTTTCCACGGATTCAGTCAGGTCACAGCGAGCACGCGTGTCGATACAGAAGTCACTGAACACGTGGCTGCCCTCAGTGCTGCTGGAGAGCTGGGAGGAGAGAAATGTCATGAACTATAACCAGGGCAAGTGTTGACTCTGGCATCTGGGCAAGAACAACCCCAGGGACCAGTATAGGTTGGGGACTGACCTGTTGGGGAGCACTGTACAAAAAAGGGACCTGGGCCTGGGGGATCTGGTGGCCAGCAGGATGACCATGAGCCAGCAATGTGCCCTTGTGGCCAAGAATATCAAAGGCATCCTAGAGTGGGTCAGAAGAAGGGTGGTTAGCAGATGGAGAGAGATTCTCCTCTCCCTCTACTCTGCCCTGGTGAGACCACATTGGGAATGTTGTGTCCAGTTCTGGGCCCCTTGGTTCATGAAGGACACAGAACTGCTGGAGAGAGTCCAGCACAGAGCCACAAAGATGATGAGGGGAGTAGAACACCTCCCTGATGAGGAAAGGCTGAGGGAGCTGGGTCTCTTGAGCTTGGAGAAACGGAGACTGAGAGGTGACTTAATTAATGTTTATGCGAAGGGCAGGCATCAGGAGGATGGTGTCAGGTTCTTCTCACTGTCATCTAATGATAGGACGAGGGGCAATGGGCTGGAACATAGGAGGTTCCACATCAATATGCGAAGGAACTTCTTCATGGTGAGGGTGACAGAGCACTGGAAGGGGCTGCCTAAGGGGTTTGTGGAGTCTCCTTCTCTGGAGATGTTTAAAACCCACCTGGCCTGTATGACTTGGTCTAGGTGATCCTTCTCTGGCGGGATCCGCTAAGGTAGAGCACTGATGTGACAAACCCTGACTGCAGAACAAGTGCTTCAGGAGAAGCCAAGAATGAGACAGTCCCAAATGCATCATGAGACTAACCATGTTTTCTTCTTCCATGTTTTGCTTTCAGAATCTCCAAGAGCTGATTTGTGTGTTGAATGTTTTGGCCCAGCAAAGCAGAAGGTGTTTACAAGTTCAGGAACAGTCTCTGCTGTTCTCTGTTGTGGTTTCAGCAGCTGCTTCCAGGTGCAAGCACCACAGTCTGGTCACAGTCTGCAGACACGTTGTGAACCACGTTCACAACATTCAAAGACAATTCCTTAACGCAGTTTTTAAACACTGGAAACAAGGCCACGAAGACCTATTTCTTTATCAAAGAAATAATTCCAGATTAGCTGGATCTACTTCCAGTTCTTGCCTTTCGTTGTAAGGTTGGTTTAACTGGACATTTATCTTGGGCGATGCTGTTCCTGCGTGGGAGGTTTATTTTGGACAATGTGATTTCCAAACAGGACGAAACAGGATTAACTACCAGAGCTGTGGGACGATAAAAGTCACAGACAGGGCTCAGAAAATCTTACTGAGTAACAGTTCACAGTGCAGTTACTTTAGAATTAGGTGTTAATCACACAAAACTTCTCCTACATAGGAAGAAAAAATATTAACGAGCATTTCCTTTGTAACCAGGTCCTGCCCTGTTTCCAGCAAGCTCCTACTCAACTTGTGCGGGGTACTCCAGTGGCCCAACAGCCTGGATACCAATCTGAGGTGATAAAAGCAGTCTCAGGAGTGTGCACACTGTTTACAGCTCTTCGTCTTCGAAGACACTACTCAAACAAATGTTCTGTGCTTCACAATCTGCCCTGGTGAGACAGCATCTGGAATATCGTGTCCAGTTCTGGGCCCCTCAGTTCATGAGGGACACAAAACTGTTGGAGAGCACAGAGCCACAAAGATGATGGGAGTGGAGCATCTCCCTGGTGAGGAAAGGCTGAGGGAGCTGGGTCTCTTTGGCTTGGAGGAGACTGAGGGGTGACCTCGTTAATGTCTATAAATATGTGAAGGGTGGGTGTCAGGGGGATGGAACCAGGCTCTGCTCAGGGGCATCTAATGATAGGACAAGGAGCAGTGGGTGTGAGCTGGAACAGAGGAGGTTCCCCATCAATATGAGAAAGAACTTCTTCCCCGTGACGGTGACAGAGCACTGGAAGGGGCTGCGCAGGGTGGCTGTGAGGTCTCCTTCTCTGGAGGTGTTTAAAACCCAACTGGTCACGNCGCCCCAGCCTCGCAAGGCCTCTGCGGGTCGGCCCTTCGCACCTGCCCCGCCATGGCCCCGCCGAGGAGCCTTTCGCCGCTTCTAGCGCCGGGCAGACGCCGGCCCGCAGGTAGGGACGGGGATGGGGCAGGGGAAGGGGCAGGGGCCGCTCCGGGCTCCCAGCACGGGAGGCGGCGGGAAGGGCATTCCTGCCCCAGGGGAATAGTGGCCCCATGGAGCCGATAGTCCAGGGTACCCGGGGCAGCGAGCGGCTTCCTGGGGGCTCCCGGCCGCCGAAACGGCCCGTCCAGCTCGAGCAGGACCCCGGAAGGGGCCGCGCTGCGCCGCACCTGCGGTATCGGACCCGACCCTGCCAGGGCTGTGGGAGGCTCAGAGGGGCCGAGGCCGCTCCTCGGGCCGGGCCCGCGGCGGGAGCGGCTCCCCGCCATCGCCGTGCGGGCCCCCGCACCCTGTGAAGTGCAGTCGGGAGCTCTCGGTTCCGCTGCACTCGGTCGGCGTAGGGACAGAAGCGATGGCTGATGTCGAAGGAAGAGACCTGCGGTGTCGCGGAGCCGCTCCTTGCCCTCCCTCCACACCGCTGAGTCTCAGGCCAGTAGGGCTCCCTGTGCCCCCTCGTCAGGAGCAGGTACGGCCTGAAGGGCGCAGGTCGTGGCTGGCGAGTCTCGCCGCACCCTGACAGCTCTTTTGTTCCTCTACAAGTTTGTTGTTCGAGTTCGTTTAAGCCCCAAAGAGCTCTTGCGCGAGTGTGTGATGTAAGTAGTTCTCGTCAGATTCACTCGTCTCTGGCCCTTTGCTGGGTGCCCTGTGGGACAGGGCCGGTTGAACCTCCTGCGGGGACAGGGTTGGGTTTCTATTTGCATGGCAGTAAACTGAACCTTGGTGAGGCTGCCCCAGCACCACAGTGGAGGTGACCACCGCTGGCAGAGGACTCGGGGTGGCACAAATTAAGTTCTATTTCACCTTGGTTTTGTCAGCACTTCGTTGTTTCAGCTTTGACTCCCTCAGCAACCGAAGCAGGCTGGGGGCCAGCACCTGTGTTCTGACCAGAGGAGCTGTAAGTGACCTTGGCAGGAGCAGAGCTCAGGGCCTTGGTTAACTCTGACATCTCGCTTAACTGCTGACCCTTGTGCTCCCTCTGCTTTGTACCCGATGAGAAGTGTGTGGGCTGGAACAGTGTTGGTCAGTGTAGGGTGACCTATCCTGTCCACTCCACTTGGTGTATTTTCTCACTTACAAAACCCCAGCATGGCACACAGGATTTCACAGAACATTAGGAATTGGAAGGGACCTAAAAAAATCATCCAGTCCAATCCCCCCACCACAACACAATCGCCTAGATCCAGTTGCAAAGCAGTGACCTTACTTCCCAGGAGCAAGTCTAAGCAAGAGCCTTTCTTCATACCAGCCCCTGGCAGTGACTGTAAACACCAAGTGTTATCAGTGGTAGGAGCAGCCGCTGTCTGCACAAACACACCGTCAGCTGCAGAAACTGCAGTTAGTTGGAAGAGACCAAGCTGAACAGTAAAATCACTGAGAGGAATTGATTCTGTTCTAACTCAAAGCCATTTGAGGTGTCTCTCCTTCCCAAGAGCCCAGNTCTCCCTGGTGAGGAAAGGCTGAGGGAGCTGGGTCTCTTTGGCTTGGAGGAGACTGAGGGGTGACCTCGTTAATGTCTATAAATATGTGAAGGGTGGGTGTCAGGGGGATGGAACCAGGCTCTGCTCAGGGGCATCTAATGATAGGACAAGGAGCAGTGGGTGTGAGCTGGAACAGAGGAGGTTCCCCATCAATATGAGAAAGAACTTCTTCCCCGTGACGGTGACAGAGCACTGGAAGGGGCTGCGCAGGGTGGCTGTGAGGTCTCCTTCTCTGGAGGTGTTTAAAACCCAACTGGTCACGTTTCTGTGTGACTGGATCTAGGGGCTCCTGCTGTGGCAGGGGGATTGGACTGGATGATCTTTGGAGGTCCCTCCCAATCCCTGGTGTTCTGTGATCCTGTGAGCTGTGGTGCTGGTGAAGGCTTCACTGCTTCCAAAGTTTTAACTTTGTTCAGAGAGCAAATGGAACTCGGGGCAGCTTCCCCGGCGGGCAGAGTGGGCTCTTTCGGGCTGAAGTGATGAAATACCTGACCGTTGAAACATCCCGACCGGGGGTATTTCTGACAAAATCTGTGGCACGTCAGTGCGGGTTGGGCGGTCGGGCTCCCGCAGCAGCAGCTGTTACCCCTCGGTGTTCCTGAGGCGCGGCAGGAACACCAGGCGGAACACGGCCGGACGCCAAAGCGCTGGGGGCTGGTTTTACTTTTCGACGATCCCCCCGGGCT